>PVIH01006635.1:0-82013 GCA_004025045.1 Sigmodon hispidus
TACAGGCTGATTGGACAGTAAAAGGAGCAGAGGAATGGTTGGAGCAGCTGGAGAGTCTGGGTTTAGGCAAAGTGATCACTAAATGAAATGAAAGCTCCCACTGTCTAAGAAATCTCTTTTTATTAAAGCTGTTGGGCAACTTGGCATAACTAAAAATGACTGAGTAATAGGAATTTCTCTAAAAATGAAATTAATCGGCAGTGTCTGATAAGGTTGCATGGATTTGCCTCCTACCCTGACAATTGTAGGCCTGAAAGAAAGAAAGAGATCCCAATACTCCTGCAGAACTGAGAGCGCTGCTCCAGTGTCCACCAGGAAAGAAATGGTCTAGCCAGAAACCTCAATATCCACCAGAGGCTCTCTCTGCGTGATAACGTTTGCCAGACCAAGAGGGCCTGGACACCATCATTCATCTTCGGCCAGTCTCAGGACATTATGCACCTCATCCAAGCTTTATGCTTAGGGCTGGGGGAGGTCCCCGCCGAGTCACAGCACCAATGTTAGTTTTTTGCACGTGGCGCGTGAATGGAATCTCAACACCGGAAGTACCACACTAGAGTTTATTACAGCAGGGAGCAGAGATGGGGCAGAAGGGGGCAGAGAGAGAGAAGAGAGAGAAGAGAGAGAAGAGAGAGAAGAGAGAGAGAAGAGAGAAGAGAGAGAGAGGGGGGGGGCTTGTGTGAGCCCCTGCATTAAAAGGGTGGGTGGGCCCATCTTTGCATCGCCACACCCAGGGGGATGATTGACAGTTACATTCCAGGTGAATGCAAGCTTTGAAAATCCTTACAATAGTGACAGTACAAGTTTATGGTCCTAAGGACAGTAAATAAAGTTCCTCCTGCACAGCATCATGCCAACATTTGTTGTCATTTGTTTCCTTGATGATTGCCTCTCAGGCTGAGGTCAGATGGAATCTCCAAGTTGCTTTAATTTACCTTTCCATGATAACTGGTGTTTAAAATTATTAGCCATTTGTCTGTCTGTCTGTCTTTCTTTCTTTTTTTTCTTTTATGAGAACGCTATGCTCAGATTTATTGATTATTTTTAATTGAGTTGTTTGTCTTCTTGATGTTTAGTTTTAGTTTTTTGTATATCTCAGTTATAAATCTTCTATGAGTTGTATAGCTGACAAAGATTTTCCCCATTTTTGTAGGCTGCTAAATCACCCAATGTAAAATTTCCTTTGCTTTAGAAAAAAAAAAAAAGCCATTTGATTTCATGAGGTCACATTTGCCGGTTGCTGGCATTATTTCCTTAGTGCCTGACTGTAGTCCTTACTCACTGTGCTGGATCTGGTCTTATGCATCATCTTTCCACCCAGCAGTCTCAGAGTTTAGGTTTCATGCTGAATTCTCTCATCCATTTAGAGTTGATTTATGCAGAGTAAGAGATAGTGATCTAGCTTCATTTTTTGCATATAAATATCCAGCTTTCCTAGTACTACTTTTTTTTTTTTTTTTTTTGAAGATGCTGCTTTCCCACCCCCCTTCCAGTGGGTTTTCTTGGCATCTTGGTTACAAACAAACCAAACAAACTAGATGTCTGTGGTTATGTGGACTCAAACCTGAATCTTCTTTCTCATCCACTGATCCATGTCTCTGTTTTTGTGCCGGTATCATGTTGCTTTTATCACTATGATTCTGTAACACAATTTGAAATCAGGCATGGTGGTACCTCCAGTATCAACAAAATCAAATTTTGTCTCAGAGGACTTAAAGAATGGATTAGAGGATTGGATATAGCTTAGAGCCTGGAGAAGGAAATCTCTATAACTTAATGACATTTTATTCTACAGCTTAGATCAGGCCCCAGTTGTTGCTGGAGCCACTGGACCAGACACATAGATAAACAACAAGACAATAGAATCTGATTTTAATTCCTTAAATCTGCACATTCAATCATGCTCTTTCTCATTGTTTATTTTACAAATACTCATGTGCTATTACTTTTCCACCCAGAGCTCTGACCAATAGACTTCTCATTTTAGTTGCTTCAGGACAAATCTACATTCCTTAAGTTAAGTCAGACAATACAAGCTTTCTCCCTAGTTGTGCTGAATAGGGATACCCTTGCACTGAGAGATTCTTGCACCAAAGCCCTGCAGATACTTCTGCAGAGAGATAGCACACTGTCTTAGTTACCGTTCTATTGCTGTGAAGAGACACCACAAGGAAACTTAGAGAAGAGAGTGTTTAACTGGGGGTTTCCTTACAGTTTCAGAGGGTTAGACCATGATCATCATATCAGGAATCATGTCAGCCGGCAGGCCTCTGGGGCAGTAGCTGAGAGGTCATTTCTGATGCAAGATGGAGACAGAAAGGGAGGGAGGGAGAGAGGGAGGAAGGAGGAAGAGAGGGAGAGAGAGAGAGAGAGAGAGAGAGAGAGAGAGAGAGAGAGAGAGAGAACTACTGGTTCTAACGTGGGCTTTGTTTGTTCTGAGACAGGATGTCTCTGTGTAGCTTTGGCTGTCCTGGAACTCTCTATGTAGATCAGACTAGGCTCTAACTCACAAAGATTCATCTGCCTCTGCCTCTTAAATGCTGGGATTAAAGATGTGTACCACAATTTATTGTGAGATTTTGAAACCTCAAAGCCTGCCCCCAGTGACACATTTTCTTCAATAAAGCTATATTGTGCAAAGTCTATTTAGCCCTACAATAAAAATCTGGAGCTAGATATTGGGAACAAGCTGAAATATCAGAAAGAGGAAACAGACCACAGTTAATTCTTACCCAGCCAACTTCTCAGGCTGAACATGGTAAATCCTATCTTCACAGTCTCTAGGCTGACTAATTGTCCAGACAGAATTCTGCCTTCTCCTGCCTTATATTTCTTTTCTCTAGGTATTACTTCCTGATAGAGCTACTTACTGCTATGCCAGAGCTACCATTAAAGGTGTGAGCTACCACTGCCTGGCTGTTAGACCTTGAACTCACAGAAGTCCAGACTGATCTCTGTTTCCTGAGTGGTGGGATTAAAGGCATGGGTCACCACTTTCTGTCCTTCATGACTTGGCTGTGAGTGATTCTGTTCTCTGACATTCCAGGCTAATTTTATTAAATGCACAATATATCCCCCAAGGCCACATCTCCTAGTCCTTCCTAAACAATCCATTACTTGGGAAAGAAGCATTCAAATATATGACCCTATAAAGGGTCGTTCTTATTTAAACCACCATTATTGTGAAAGAAGTACAAAATGAACACCCAGAGTTCCATTGGCTGGAGGATGTTGATTTCTTTCCTTATCAGACAATTTGAGGGAAAAATAAAAATTCCTATGTGGTTTATAGTAACATTTCAAAGAATTATCAACATAATTCATAAGGTCTCACTAACTTAGAGCATTAAAATTCTTCTTCCTGCTTATATAGATTGTCTAGAATCCAATGTTAGAAAAGAAATAAACATGACCTAGAAGGTTTTTAAAACACTCACTTATGTGAGTGTGTGTGTGTGTGTGTGTGTGTGCTCTATTCAAATTCTTTCCTCTGTCTTTATTGTGCCAAATAACAAAACCAGACTTGATAAATTAGTGTTGCTACAGCATTGCACAACACATATTATTTTTCCCTTTTTCTGATTTATGTATTTATTTTTAGATTGGTAGATTTTTATTTTATTTTCTCTCCTTTTTATTTATGCCTCTCTCATATTGTATACCCCAAATTCAGCATCCCCTCACATATTACCTCTCATCCACAATTTCCTCTCTCTCCTCTCCTCCCAGCCTCCCACCTCCCTTCTCCCCCAGATCAACTGCTCCTTCATTTCCCTTCAGAGAAAAGAAGGCCCCCAGTGACATCAACTGAACATAGCTTAACAAGATGAACTAAGACTAAGCACAAACCTTCATATTAAGGCTGGATGAGGCAACCTAGTAGGGAGAAAAGAGCCCCAAAAGAAGGCAAAGGAGTCAAAGACCCCCCCTTTCTGATATTGAAAGGACAGGGAAGGATTAAAATCATCAGAGAAAGAAATACATTAGCTTGTTTTCTGCTATAATGAAACTGGATATCTGACAAAGACAAGAAGTTAGCCTGACTGCTAGTTTTGGAGGCTCAAGGGCATTGTTTCGGCTCAGGTGAATGACTAGTGGTAGATGACAGTGTCTAGGAGGTTAATGAGATGTAAAAGTTTATATGCTAAGAGAAGAAGCCAAAGAATAAAGGTCAAAGGTCAAGAGTATTCTTTCATAGAAAAAATGATACTCTAAAATTTGCAGGCAAACAGATGGATATGGAGAATATCCTCTTGAGCAAGGTATCACAATCCCAGAAAGAGAAGCAGGGGATGTACTCACTCATTAGTGGACTTAGAAAAATACATAAAAAGAGAGAGATGTTATTGTACACAATAACTCAAGGCTAGAACATAGCTAAATGACACAATGCCTCACTTCCGCATTGATGGCCTCTTGCAATGGGGTGGGTAATGAAAGATTTGTTTTCTTTAAGTGTCTGGCCACAGGGAGTTTAATTACGCTCCAGTAAGTAAATGAGCAGCATGAACAGGCAGTTATGTAAATGGGGAGATCATCAGAGTGGGCAGGATTCTGAGAGGCCTGATATCTGAGTTTGATGGGGCATATAATATAAAAACACTAAATAATAAATATATATAAAAAAATTTATAAAAAAGAAAAAAGAAATACTATGATTAATATCAGGGTTTCACTGGCTTTGTAACTTTTGAAGGCTTTGTTTATTTTTTTTAAGTTTTATGGAATAATATGATATGTATTTGTCTTAGTTTTTAAGTTATAGTAGAACTCTGTAGTAAGCTCATATTTTCTTGTGTTTGTTTCTGCTATTACTGTTTTTTATTTTTAGTATAGAGTATTTTATTAGTATTTCAAGTATTTCAAGGTTACAAAGTATGCATTTGTGAAAATCATTCATCAAATTTAGGTTTAATTTTGCTATCTAAAATCTCACCAGTTTTTTTTTCTGAATCTTCAATTTATCTAAACAAATTTATAATGTATGTCGTTAGGATTTTCTGGAATTTTATTCATATCTGTTATAATGTTTGTCTTTCAATTTCTAGTTTTATTGAAGTAGGTCTTCCTTTTTTTAAATTTGGTTAAGAATTTGCCATTTGTGTTTAATTCTTAAAAAATTAATTAATTAATTAAAAAAAACCTTTTTGTGAGAACTTACCAGGTTCCCATGGAAACTGCCCCAATTCCTTTGAAAAGCAAAAACTTCAATTACATCCCACAGGTCCTGCCTTTAAAGGCTCAATACCACCTATCAAAACTAACCCATTGAAAAACATATTTTCAAGGCACCTTTGAGGGACACATTCAAGCCACATTCAAACCACAATGAATAACTCTGAAGAGCTCCCCCCCGGAAAAAATAATGTAAATTCTAGGATTGGAAAATAATGATACTGTTGTGCCCTGGTCACAAGGTCTACAAATAGACCACCAGAGATGCTAGCTCTTCAAAATGCAAAAGCAAGGTTTATTGAAAATGAGGAGTCCTGCAACAACGATCGGTGGTGTGACAGTGGCCAGGGGAGGTGCCACCACTTTGCAAGCTGGGTTTTTAAGGTAAAAAATCACTAGGTTATACATCAATTGGGGTCTTTTAGTATGAATACAATTCCGATTAGCTCATCTTTTGGGGCATTTTTAGACTTCCTCTGTTATCTTAGCTGGCTGTTTGCCAAGCCATTTCTCTGACTACCTCCTGTGTTGGGTCTTTCCAGGCTATCTCTGGTCCTGAGACATTCCATGGATAATTAACTGTTATCAGTCCCTGAGCTACTTGACCTTTTTTCCTATGCAGACCTCAGGCTTGTCCCGAAACTGGGAACTTTTGCTCAAAAGTGGAGGGGCTTCTCTGGTTCTTCATTACTTAGTTGTAGGCAGCACAACCAGGCAAGTTGTGTTCCTTATTTTACTTGATTTCTTGCAATATTCTTCTGAGCATTAATTATTCCCTATGGTGGAGAATAGAAACTTAAGCAGAGCCACAAAGCTAAGAGACACCCATGAAAATCTACACAAGTCTGTCACCAGTATGTTGTGTTAACTCTTCAATACTAAATATCTTAGGACATATGAACAGCAGCTAGACCTCCTTCATGGGCAGCAGTAGAGAAAGAGCAGAGTCAGGCATGGGTGGACATGAACAGAAGGTGAAATCTGAAGGATAGGAACACAGAAATGTCCCCAGACCCTGGTGTTGTAATGCAGGTGTTAATTTGAAGGACATTCACTTCTAAATTATAAGACAATTTTTTTTTCATTTTCTCAAAAATGCAGTATTTTTATTAACTCTTTGAGAAATTCTTTCATACATACATATATTGTAATTTGATCATATTTGTTTCCCACTCCTCCCAATCTGTATCTTCCACCCTCCCAGTTTTGTGTAAAAAACAAGTTTCTCCTTGCAGGAATATATATACACACACACACATACACACACACACACATATATATATATATATACATACACACATGTGTATATATGTGTGTGTGTGTGCATACATCATATGTGTGTGTGTGTAAACATTAAAATTCAAACAATACAGTCTTGCTGTCACAGGTTGCAGCTTGTGGTGGCTTGAAAGAAAATATCCCCCAAAGGAGTAGCACTATTAAAAGTGAGTGGCCTTGCTGGAGGAAGTGTGTCCCTGTGGAACTGGACTTTGAGGTCTCATATATGCTCAAGCCATGCACTGTACCCCCATTCACTTCCTGTTGCCTTTGGATCAAGATACGGAATCCTCAGCTCCTTCTCCAGTACCATGTCTGTCTATGTCACCATGCTTCTCACCATGATGATAACAGACTAAACCTATGAAACTATAAGCCACCACTCCAATTAAATATTTTTTCTTTATAAGAGTTGTCACAGTCATGGTGTCTCTTTACAGCAATAGAAACTCTAAGACATAACTGGCCTGGAGTTAATGAATAACAAGAAAGTGGTGTAAGGGTGACTAGCTAATTTAATTACAATACAATTCTTCAATTGTGGAAATGTACAAATTAGATGCCATCTGAAATTTGTGGCTGTATCTTTGAAATTTGTGTGTGAACATCCATTTTAACTTCAAAAATTCATGAATATTTTGTCTTGAATGGACCCTTCTCCTTAGTGCTGTTTCTAGGTCCTTCCTCTTTCTGACACAGTAGGGAGAGGAAGGGGTAGTGGTCATCCTGTACCAGCTCATCCCTGTGTTCACTGGAGTCCTAAGTGGGTGGCAGTGTGAAGCCAGTTCAATTGCGTTCCACGCTGGTCACAGAGCACAAAGGGAAAAGATGAAGGACATATCAGAATGGGGAAGGAAACCTAGACTGAGATTGAGTATTGCTCAAATTGACGCTGTCTATCCTGGAGCAAATTCACAGAACTCTTGCCCATCCCAAGACAAGTTAGGAAAACAATGATCTCATCTGCAGTTGCCGACTGCGCTTGGGGGAGGGCTGCCTCAGACACGACAAGCTTCCTGAAAAGGGAGAAGAAAAATCAACATCTGAGTTCCATAAATCCCTTTAAAAATTTCCAAGAAAAGAGCCAATAACTCTGTCTTCCCACTCTTCTTCCGGCTCTGGTTCAAACAACATCAAATAGAATCCATGCATCTAGTTAGAGATGGGAGGGAGTGCCTTGTAGTTTTTGTTTCTCTGCCCACACTGAGTTTATTCTTTCAGACCTTTCAATCATACGACATTCGTTTTTATTTCTTTGGAAACTTATGTATTTCTGATTCCAATTTGGTGAGGTCTTCTCTAGCTTTGCTCTTTGGCTTAACATGAGGAAGCAGAAATTTGCCAGGAGCAAGATATAGTGTCTCTCCCTCTCCCTCTCCCTCTCTCCTTCCCTCCCTCCCTCCCTCCCTCCCTCCCTCTCTCTCTCTCTCTCTCTCTCTCTCTCTCTCTCTCTCTCTCTCTCTCACACACACACACACACACACACACACACACACACACACACACACATACCTCTACCTACTCTTTGGAAAAGGGCTCCGTGAACAACTATACAGCATCAGTACCCCCAAATGGTCAAGGCTAAGGGTAGAGTAGTCCAAAAGTTTTGAGTAATTTCCAGTCTACCTACATATGACCTCCCTTTCTCAAAACAAGAGGAAAACATCTTTTCCTTATTTAATATGTGTTAAGTATTTATTCATATTGAAGTCTCACTTGATAATGGTTTAGAGTGCTCTAGAAAATAAGGAAAGTTAAATCTATTTAGAGTTCTCTGGAAAATTAGATAAGTGTTCAAATAATTCTTTACTGATAGATGGAAACAATAACTTTTGGCATCTAAAGCATGGATAGATGCAATGTGATCCTTCTCAGGAGAAAAGGGTCCAAAAAGGCCGAGAGATGTTTTGGGAAGGATGAAAATAGAGAGGGAAGAGGGTTTTCATTGAGCCAGGTGTGTGACATGATTGGCTTCTGAAGTGGGAGAGACTCGGTGATGGGCACATCTCTGCCTGACACAGAAACAGGTGAGGGAGTCAGATGGTCATGTGGCCAGGTGGACTGGACCTGCTAGGTCTAGAAAAGAAAGCAGAATTTAACAAAGGGCGGAAGGTTTGGTGATCATGGATAATGACTAGTTTGTTCAGGGTGCTCAGTCAGAAACACAGTACCACCAAAAACTAGCCTCCAGGGATAATTGATGTCTTCTTGATGTGTAGGTATGCTACTGATGTCCTGAGGGCGGGGTGGAAACCACACATATCTTAGTTTTCTTGGGTATTTCCTGCTTTTTTCCTCCAATACTCTTTATTGGTCTTTGGTCTCTTTTTCGGAAGCCACATGTTACCTGAATTTTGAGACAATTTCACCTTTTCCACCTATTTCCTTTAGGCATTCAATCAACAGTCTTCATTCCCTTCTGGCTGACTTTTTTGTTTGGTTTGGATTAATTTGATTGGGACCATTTCTGATTTTTTTTTTTAATCTCAAATTTTTAGTTCTTCTGGTAATATTGGTAAGCTTAATGAGATGAGAGAACAAACCCTATGGGTGTCTATCTTAGCTTGGGATCCGCACAAAATGACTTTTCAAGGGGAGTGAAGCAAATGTAAATATGTCTACTGTGAGGCCAGTTGAAGAAGCTAATGTAGCTACACAGGGAAGCAACAGAATTAGACTTACCTATGTGGGCTCTGTCTAAAAGTGTTCTAGAGTATCAATTCATTTTGTTTTCATAATAATCAGATGAGTCTGCATCTATGCTGGTAGAAGACAAAGGATTGAAAGCCAATAGGGTTAGGGAAGAGAGAAAACAAGAGCCTTCTCGCTTCTTGTTGGATTCTAACACTATTGAAATATTTTATTAGCAGATACTAATTATTCATAATGTGTCTCTATGACATCTTTATACATGTACATAGTATATTTTTATCCTCTTCACCCTTCACTCGATCTTAACCCCTCCTACTCAGGGCTACAATTCCTCTTAATGAGGTCTCCTTCTACCTTTCTCTCTCTTCCTCTCTTCCTTCCTCCCCCCCCCTCTGGTGTGCCCCAATAAGTTTCATTGAGATTACTTAAAAGATTATGGGCAAGGGTTCTTTTTTAAAAAGTACTTATTTTATTTATATGTATATGTGTGTGAGCCTGTGCAAGTCTTTATGCACCATGTATGTGCATATGCCCACAGAAACCACAGGGCACCCTATTTCCTGGAACTGGAGTTATAGGCAGTTGTGAACAGCCAGATATGATTGCTGGTAACAATTCTAGATCTTCTGCAAGAACAGTAAGTGTTCTTATTGCTAGGCCTTTGTTCCAGCCCTTGGCTGGGGACTTTTAAAGAAGCATGGTCACCTTACCAGCAGCTACACTACTGAAGAAAATGTCCCCCATCAACTATTAATTGCATATAAATCTTCAGAGAGAAGAGGGCCCATGAGTCATTCCCCTTTTCACAATAGGGTATTAATGCCCAAGCTTGCCTCTGACTTGTCTTACAAGGACATTAATCTCATTCATAAGGACAGAGCCCTTATGAATTCATTGATTTCCTATATTAGAAAATGCATTTCATTTTATTTACATTTGCAGTTTATTGATCTTGACAAGCTGAACATACCAGGCCTAAGTGCAAGCTGACTCTGACTTCTGTCAAGTTTTCATCCGGGTGGGATGGGAATTCTTTTGAAGCTAAGTGGACTTTTAAAAAGGGATGAACTTGGTCCTCCTAGGAACTTCCTGCCCAAGACCACAAACAGCTTAACTTTAATAATTTGGAACTTGCCTTCACTTTTCTATTAGAGTGAAAGGAACTCCAGTCCCAGGCATATGAACTCTGTAGGTTAATAGGAACGCTATGTCTATGCTTAAACTAGTAGAAGCTGTTTTATAAAATTCGAATCAGCTAGGAAGAGGTGGGTTACATTTCTGATGATGGAGGATTCTTTTTTTTGTACAGTTTTCATTTCTCTATATGACATCTAGTTATCCATTCAATATTCATTTCACTAGCTGTGGTAAACTTTGAACAATAAAGCATCCTTTACCTTCTGAAGTCTTAACTCTGCCCCCATAGTAGGATCATATTCCCTTGTCTCTGTAAACACCTTTAGATGTTTTACAGTGTTTTTTCTATTACTTTAGATACAGGGGTTCATAAAGTGACACACTCAGTTATCATCAGGTACATCTGACTCAAAGCTTGATCTAAAGATAGCTGAGGAAATGTCTAAGGCAAGCCATTGAGATTAAAAGGTGGATTTGGATTCAGCAGAGAGAGAGGGAAATGAAATACATGAATAGAGCATGCTGGTGCATAGAGAGTCAGTCTGTAAATTTTTGGCAAGCTGTGTGATCATGTACAGCGATTTTGTTCTTACCACGTGGGAAAAAGAAAATTAAACCAGATTATGAGTATCCCATGATACTTCCCACAAACCAGCAGATTCTGTTTTCCTTGCTTCTCTTTCTCAGCATCCTGAGGGTGAGGTTGCTGGAGTGGTAATTGTGTTTGGCCCATGTTATTTTCCTGGCCCAACCTTTCCTTTGAGAAGTTTAACTTTATGTTAAGAATCAATTTAGGAGAAATAGCACCTAATTATAAGATGTGTACAAGAAGAATTGTATAAACAATTGAGATTTTAAAATTGTGTATCTCTAATGCCATCTAGACCACCAGTTATCACTAAATACCACAGTTGCAGTTACCTTAATGCTCTCCAACTCTGGTCAAAGTCTAGGACATCAAAATGAACTTCACCACCTCCTTCCTACATTAGAAATTAGGAGGCACCTTGATTCCTAACTGCAATTAGCTCTAGAGATAATTTCTGATAGGGGTCTCCCATATCCCATCACTGGCTGAAAGAGAGTACTGACATGGACTCATATTATACTATGACTATGGAAATACTTCTCTGCTCTTTCCTTTCCATTGGTAATGTGACATTTAGGCCTCACCACATTTTAAAAACCTCTTAGCATTTTGCTTCTGTTAATGCTGGACCTTTTCAGATTTTTTCACGTTTCAGGGGCTGGGAAGATTACTCAGTGGTTAAAATGGTTATTGTGTAATCCTGGAGACTTGCATGTGGATCCCAAGCATCCATGTACAAAGCTGCCATGGTGACATGCATCTATAATTCCAGCTTTGGGAGACAGAGACAGAAGGATACTGGGGCCTCTCTAGCCTGCTAGTCTAGCAAAGATTTTGAATTCAGTGAGAGACTTGGTCTCAAAAGTAAGATGGAGAACAGATGGGAGATACCAGATGTCAGTATCTGTCCTCTGTGTGTATGTAACATTCACACACACACACAGACACACACACACACACACACACACACACACACACAATGAATTTAATAGAGAATCATTAAGAAAAATTGTACAGTAGTTCTTTATATACATATCTGTGAATTGAATACTTTGTA
The DNA here is from genome assembly GCA_004025045.1 of Sigmodon hispidus. NCBI lineage: Eukaryota > Metazoa > Chordata > Mammalia > Rodentia > Cricetidae > Sigmodon > Sigmodon hispidus. The sequence continues at coordinate 11,889 of PVIH01006635.1, forward strand.
TCTTATTCTACTGTTTAATACCAAATTAGATGCTCCTTTTCTTACTCTGCCACAAAAATTTCAAACCTATTATTGAACATAGTATATTACAAACAGTGCACATACATTCTAAGTTCATTGACTCCTTGCAACCATTCTTATTAATATTCATAATATCAGAAAGTTTTTTTTATATTTTTATAACAGATTGTTTTTGTGGTCATTTTGGTTCATAATTACTTGTTTTTGATCTAAAGCAGCATAGGGGTCTAAATGGCATCTAGAGTAACTTAGATCCTGTAGAAGAGTGGCACAAGTGTTGTTGTTACTACGGCATCCCTTCCTCTCTACCTTTTGGGTCTGCTCAAGAAAGCAAATATGGGTCACACATATGTTTCTCCTGCCCTAGACCTTCACTAGCTCAAACAATGTCAGAACACAGTAGTGAAGACCAGCCTTCTCCTGTAAACCAGAGAGAGCCATGTCTGCTTAGGGATTGACTGACAGAAGCTATATCACCATGGAACCCCATTCCAAACAAAACTTTTGGGGCTTAGATGTCTCACAATAACTGAATTACAACTATCCCAGAGTAACAACCATGCTTAGTTTTGCAGACCTAGACAATAAAATGACTGGGAAAGTCTTCTAGTTTTTGCTTCACTGGAATGTGACTTTCCTTGACAGTAGAGAATTTCCAAGACATAGAGCAAGTGTCTGACCAGTGGTCCTAGGGTAGTTTGGCTTATCATAATCTTGTTTTCCCTATCCTCTATGTGATCCCATAGTAACGACTTTACCGTGTTTTTCCTTTTCTTTCCTGAAAATAAAAATTTGTCCAGGAAGTATGATTAGCCATTCAACCAAAGAAGAAGTTATTGCAAACTCAGATGGATGGAAAGTTTCCCAGAGATGCTGAGTAATGGCCAGAGAATATGTTGCAAACCAAAATATAGGTCTTGCCAAATATAATGTCCCACAAGCAGATAGTTAGTTCCCAGTAAGGCACAAACCTAACAGCTTCCGCACCAGCCTTAGGCTCTAACAATAGGAGACATACTGTCCCTTGAAACTTTCTAAATGTTTTTTAAGATCCCCTCCCTAGGCACAATAGTCACACCTAAATGTGACCTCTATCTATACTCCTGAGTTATTTACTTCTTGAAAAAGACCAGAAAAAGAAAGTTAATTAGTCATCTCCTAGACTAATGCCCAGAGGCAGAATCCTGGGATATGACTAATCCATCATGTCATTAGGACCCATTCCATACTTCTCACTCACAAAGCTAAGGCTGCCATGCTTCCCAGAACAAATAATCCTATTCTATACACATTCAAATGTGACAGAGTGCAATGCTCTGGAGACCAGAGGAATACAGCCTGGAAGGTCAAGGCCCGGGTGCAGGAATTAGCCTTAGAGTGAAGTCTGTAAGCCTGGGATGTGCTCAATGTCATGAATTTCAATTTCTAGAGTAGCATGGATGATTTTCCTCCTTATGGGGCTGCTGTGATAACTTGTAAAATGAAGGTCCTTGTATCATGCCTGGATCAGGTATATAGTAATAAGTCAGTAGACAGAACCCAAACCATATGAGAGTGCAAAGTTATTTACAGCTCATCTGGAGTCTTAGCTGCTGACATACAATAAAGACTCAGCAAGGTTTTGTTTCATAAGCATGGTTGTAAGTTTCTCTATGCTTGTCCTGACTCTCCCCACCCCCACCCCCCGCCATGCCTTCTTCCATCAGAAGGGAAATTGTTGTACTTAGAGGAAAGGATATAATAAATTGATGATGTCAAGACTCAAAATTAAAGCAAGATGAGACAGGCATGCAAGGATGGAATAAAAAGTGCTTTCTCCTTCACGTGTAAAGAAGAAGCTGTTTCTAGGAGCTCTTGAGGTTCCATTCTGGTTACTCCTAACATGATAGAACCTTCAGCTACTCAGCACCTGCCTGTCTATGCAGTTTGTAGTTAGCTGAGACTGGTTGATACAGACAGGATGCAACTGGACCTGCTAGGCTCCCTACTGCCAGATGCAGAGGAACCCTGGTTTAAGGATGGCAGCAGTTATGTGTGTAATGTATGCAGGTGCCACCTGAATGTCATATTTTTGTTTAAAAAATGTCTTCCCCTACTCAAGGTCTATTCAGACTTAAGAATGTGTGTCTACACTCCTTGTCTTAGCTAAACTTGTAAACCTTAAGATATTTGGATAAGCTGAGTTATATAAAGATTTTCATTTTCGATACTAGGAAGAGTTTCAATTCAATATCATTATTTTTAGGGCAAAACCTGACAGAAATAAATTGTAAAGTCCCAGTCTTATGAAAGCTTCTAATATATTAAAGGCTGTTAGGAAACACAAGCAGTCAGTCATTCTTATAGATAGTCAAAGTTCCTTAATTGTAGCCATGATAAGTACTATAATTAATTATAGGAATGAGTTTTATTTAATCTCTTGTAAAAGTTTTCAGGGTTGAGCTTACAAGTAATTAGAACAAAGTTTCTATTCAGATATACCCAGGCAGACCTCATATTTCAGAGATCTGCAGAAAATGGAATTTAAAATGTTTATTTAAAAGCATTATATCAGACAGAGACTCCCAGATCCTACCAGTGACCCAAGGTCTCCAAAGAAGATTATGAGACACCAGGATATCTCTGGATTGTAGCAGTACTGACCTGGGCAAGATGCCATAGCACAATGCCTGGCTGCCTGCCACCAGGACCTGGCCTAGATCTGCAGAACATTGGAGAACTGATTGCACCCTTTTTTGCCTAGACAAAGTAAGGTTAGTCTTCTCCTATATGTCCCTCTACTGTGGGGAAAAACTCCCACCTTAAAGGCCTGGCAGCCAAAGATTGATGTTGTTTGGACACTTCTGTCTCCAACTGTGTGGAGACTTGGGTATGACTAACTGGGTATGATGTCTGTTGATTTGGAAGCTGCTCAGTCTGCACTTAGGTATAATTAATCCTTCTCAGATCTCTGCAAATATTGATGGCTAGGCCAGTTATAACTTTGTCAGCTTGGTAGAATCAATCAGATCCTTCTGCAAAGTGATAACCAGCTTTCAAACTCATTTTATAAAGCCTTATTGATAATACTAATATAACTAAAACTTTTATGTCTTTTCGTAATTTGTATGAGCTTCAAAGAATCATAAAATTTGGGTCCACTTCACAGAAATCAAGAGGACTCCAGATAAGTAGTGCCTAAGTTTTTCCCACCGGTCTGTCCCGACTTTTTTCTTCTGGTTTGGGGACTCCTGCCCTTTCCTGTTACTAAGACTGGGCCCAAAGTTTAAATTCTAACTTTTGTTCTTAGCCTTAATGTGTCTCAACAGATTTCCACTTGGCTAGCATATATAACTTACTCCAAATGTGGATCTGTCCAACCAATGTGGATTGCTTTGTCTCTACAACTGGGTCAGACAACTACATGTCCCTGACAGAAGCCCTATAGCCCAGCCAGCCCTTTTACTAGCTTTCTAGACTTTTTGAGTCCTGACAACAATGTCTCAGTGTCAGCTTGAAGCAGTAATAGAGAAACGACACCTGCATCCCTGGCCCATAACATGTTGAAATGCTAAATAAAAAAGAAAAAGAAAAAGAAAAAACCTTCTAGCACAGGAGACAAATCTTTTTGTGGAGTCCAAAAGGTCCCTACGGCCTAGAGTTTGACTTTGCAAGTCAACCTCTTATATATAGGCTATGAGACCCCAGAGGTCCCAACTTTTCCTGTGAAACCTTGTAGATCAGTTTGGGCCTGCAAATGTGGGCACTAGAGCTGGTACAAAGGAGGTAGAATATGACCATCCTCCAGATAGACAAGGTTCTGAAGTAGTTGGAACCAGGAGAAATCTCAGAGACTTGCTTGCTGCCAACATAGAGCTAAGATTGTAGTGTTTTGGGTCCTTCTGAGGCCACAGGGTTGAGGCCCAGTGTAAATTCCTAAGCCTTCCTGGAGTTTGATGACTTGCCTCTGGCCATAAACTCCATGTGTGAGTGACTCAACATAGCCTGCCTAGCCTCTGCTAACATGATAAAATACTATTGGCCTCTTTCCTCCACCCCACCTACCCCATCTCAAGACTCCTACCCTCTTCTCACAACCCTATATAAGTCCCAGTCTGATGCAATAAAGCTGAGTTCTTGCTTGGACAAGGTTTCTGACTCAGTGTGTGATTTCCCCTGGTGGCTAGGAGGTGCTGGGTTGTCGACATCCACCATGCCACTCCAACCTCAGAGAGAGGCTGGCTGGTCCGGATCTCCCTCCTCCCTATCTGCCAAAGAGAAAGGCTGGCAGTAATGATGCTGGCAAGATAGGAGATACTCTTTTTCTTGGCCATCACCTTTTGCCTCTGTGTCATAAATAAACTACTCCCATGAGCATATTGCCAGAGACCCATAATATCCCATTGCATATTGGGATAGTAACCAAAAAGAAAATAGGGTAATGAAGAGAGTAAACTTAGTTCAACAAACCCCATTTTGTGTTATAAAGATAAAATAGAGTTTAGTTTCACCTTCCTGGCAGGTGCTTGCCTAGTTTCAAGAAAGAATGAGCTAAGCTAAGGACATCTAGATGATCCACCCATAAGGCAGTTATACAGCTGGCCACACCACCCAGGTGGGGTCCAGGAATGCTAAACTGTAAAACGTCCCAGAGCATGAGCTAATTTACAGCACACCTGCATCCTTGACCCCAAGTAACCCTACCTCATGGTTTTCATCCTTAAAAACCCAGCTCACAAAGGGGTGGCACCTCCTCTGGCCACTGCCACACCTGTGTGCCAGACAGGGGTCCTTGTCATGTGACTCATAATAATTTTTAATAAAACTTGCTTTTGCATCTCGGAGAGTTTGCATCTCTGGTGACCTTTTGGGAACCTCGCCAGGGCACAACACAAATCAGGAGTTAAACTAGTGAAGAAGTAAAGTCAGGAGCATAGGGATTCTCTCTGCCTGGGCTACCTGTGCTGGGCAGTAGAACAATTTAACCCCAAGCAAGCTGAAACACTAACTAGCGCTTCTTTCAGGTTGTACCAAGAGCTGTCCTATGAAACATTCCATAGAGGGCATGCAATATATATATATATATATATATATATATATATATATATATATATATATATATCCAGGCTTGATATATACAAAGTGAGAACATGGCCCATGACTGCTTCAAGATAGGGTAAAGGGAAAGGGTTTTATCGTAGATATGAAGCAGAGTAGCCAGAGGCATCTGCAAGAGTCCAGCAGGGAGAGAAAGTAGCAAGCTGGATATGGTCAGTAGACTGAACTGGGCCATGGGGGGGGCAAGAAAGGAACAGAAGAAAGGAGACAAAAGAAAGACAGAGACATGGCAAAGGAGCATGGGGAGAGGCAAGGGTGTGCATGGCTGGATTGTCAAGGTTATTTAGAAATCAGAAGCTAAGGGAAGAGAGGCCTGTGAGCTGGAGAAGTTTAGGGTACAGGGCAGGGTAAGAAGAGCAGAGAAGAGCCACAGACCCTTGAGCTAGCCTGGAGGCCTACATGGGCTTTGATTTGCTAGTAGGCACACAGGTAGCCATTTGTCCTGGCTTTCTTTTGGACCTTACACCAGACGCTTCTGAATTTGTTATAGCCCCTCATTTGCCTTTCTCTCTACCTCTAGGATTTCTCTCTATTCACAGGCTCTCTGGGGAAAGAGAGGGCAGCAAGCTGTTTCTTTGCATTTGGAGGCCAGCATCAACAATTCTGTTCAAAGCCACCAGTAAAACTAGTATTTTACTCTTATTAAAATGTGTACAAACTGAACAGGTTAGACTTGCGTGTCACTTCAACAAAAAGAGAGGTCTGTACATAGGCGCGTAGTGGCATGAACTACTCATCACTAGATTTTTAATTAATAGCCTTAAAGAATCTTTTCTTTTGTAACCTTTGTGGTAGAAGAGCTTCACTTTCCATCAAAGGAAACATTCTGAGCCTTCTGTTTTACATTAATAATTTTAAAATTAGATTGTTGATTGGCATCCAGAGAACTGGGTTTCACAGTAACATTTTCATCCATATATACCACTATGCTTCCCCATCTCCCCTCTCCCTTTGCTGATCCTCTTTCTTGCCCCAACTAGCTGTCCAACTTCTGCTTTCAAAATACTTACATTTCATTTCCTTCCCTGTTTCTTCTCCCTTTTAACCTCTTCCTCCCTTCTCATAGTGACCTTCTACTTCCAATAGATTTTAGATAGGTGATAGGTAGGTAGGTATGGGCAGGTGAGAGGTCGATTCTACATATGAGAGAAAGGAAGCCAACAACTGTCTCTCTGAGTCTTCCAGCTTTCCAGCTCACCACTGTCTGGAGGAAGAGGGACAATTTCATTCCTACACATGGTAGCTGAAGCCCATGAAGCCAACAGAAAAGGGTGGATTTTTCCCTAAGATCATTTGCATGTTGGTATTGGCAGGATAGCCAGCACAGTAAGAGAGGAAGATTTGTCCCAGGCAGCGTTCACACCCTTGTGCTGACAAGGTAAATATTAAGACTGTTTCTGCAGGGCTGCAGGCTCTTACCCACAATGGGCAAGCAGTTTACTCTCTGGTCACAGCAGCTTACCATGCTTCAAAGGGTTCCCTTGGTGAGGGCGCCTTATTCTATTAAGGTCTGTGACCTATGGTGGTTTCCCTTCAGCATTGAGCAGAGACAACTCTGTAGGCGGCAGAGAAAAAAGCCCTTGGTTTACTTTCACACCTTCTTGTACAGCCTTTGTTGTTACTAAATCGGTGGGTTTTTGTTAAGCTTTTCTTTTGTGACTTTCTAATTCTGCAACTATTCATTCTTCAGCTTTGCAAAATGAGTTTTACCTACACCTTCTTTTTCTGTTTCTTAGTATCCTTATTATCCATGCTTAGCATCCATATCTCCTGAAATAAGTCCACTGATTCAGGCAGCAAAATTAGAATTGTAAGGCCAGCAGGAATTGGGTCATATGAGGTACAGGAAAACCTCAGGATACAATGGCCCCCAAACGTGGTTTGAGCAAAAGAGACAAGTGACTATATTTGGTACACAAAATGTAGAACAGATGTTGAGGCCACAAACAAACCTCAAAAAGAAGTCACAGGCAAAGCCAGAGTTCAAAGCAAGAGTGTGTAGCACAATTTCAGAGGTGAATTAGCAAGGAAGGGTCTTTCAGCAGCTAGCATAGCCACCATTACTTGCTGTCTATCATACAGATGATGCTCAATTTGATGCTCTACACACACCACAGCTCTGCTGTGCTTGATCTTTATGGTCCTTAAGATGTAGCACAAAGTGGGCTCAGACCCAGGAGTTCCATCTAAACACTTAACTCCCTGCTTGCATGATGATAAACCATCCTTTCTCATGGTTCTCATTAACATCAGATAGGTTTCTCATGTTCTGGTTCTGGCTGACACTTATTTTAAGATTTATTCATTTATTATGTACATAGTATTCTGCCTCCACATCAGAAGATGACACTGTATCTCGTTATAGATGGTTGTGAGCCACTATGTGGGTGCTGGGAATTGAACTCAGAACCTCTGGAAAAGCAGCCCGTGCTTTTATCCTCTGAGCCATCTCTCCAACCAGTTGACACTTCTTATAGGAGAATGATCCAAAGGTAATGTAATGATGGGTGTGACTCCAGGCTTTCCAACACCTTAATTCAGGTGTGCTTGCTCCAGGGCATCATTGGGGTGGACAAAACTGTTCTGATGTGGCTGGAAGAGCACAAAGAGAGCCAACTACCTCAATCTCTGTTCCACCATTGCCTTTCAGGGCCAGACATTAAAACCAGTCCTGTAGGAAAGGGGTTGTGAGAACTACTTGCTAACCCTGAATACAGACCATCTGACTCTTCACCACAGCTCTTCGACTAATTGCCTAACCTTGCACAAATTTCTCACCAGCCCTATGCCTTAGTATGCTAACCCTAACCCTATGCAGTCTATTACTTTCTGACTAAACAGTGACATGTATTTATGTATATGATTTCTGAATCTAGTCTTAGCAATGAACACCAGGTGTCAAATATTGGGGTGAAAACTGTAAGATCAGAGAAGCAGAGTAGCAACCAGTGACTTCTTACCTCTCAGGATCCTCAGACAGAAAGGGGCTGAGATCTTGTCTCCACATGCCTTATATTCCTGTCTCTACCTCCCTGGTGCAGGAATTAAAGGTGTGCACCACTGCCTGGCCCTGTTTCTCTTTTAGACTGGTTCAATCTCCTATAACCCAGGAGGGCCTTGAATTCTTGAATTTCCTGCTTCCTCCACCCAAGTGCTCAGATTAAAAGTGTGAGCCACCTCATATAAACGAACTAAAGAAAAAAAACACATAATCATATCCTTAGATGCTGAAAAAACCTTTAACAAAATCCAGCATTCCTTTATGATTAAAGCCCTGGAGATATCAGAAATGCAGGAAAAATATCTCAATATAATAAAGGTGCTTTACAAGAAGCTGACAGCCAACATCAAACTTAATGGAGAAAAACTCAAAGCAATCCCACTAAAATCAGGAACTAGACAAGGATGTCCTCGCTTCCTTTATCTATTCAATATAGTTATCGAAGTTTTAGCTAAAGCAATAAGAGAGGAAAAGGAGATTAAGGGGATACAAATTGGAAAGGAAGAAGTGAAACTATCTCTGTTTGGAGATGATATGATTGTATACATAAGTGACCCACAAAATTCTACCAGGGAACTTCTACAGCTGATAAACACCTTCAGCAATGTAGCAGGATACAAGATTAACTCAAAGAAATCAGTAGCCCTTCTATACACTAAAGATAAAAGGGCAGAAAGAGAAATAAGGGAAATATCACCCTTTATAATTCCTGCAAATAGCATTAAATAACCTTGGAGTAACTATAACCAAAGAAGTAACACATCTATTTGACGAAAATTTTAAATCACTGAAGAAAGAAATTAAAGAGGATATCAGAAAATGGAAAGTTCTCCCATGTTCCTGGATAGATAGGATCAGCATAGTAAAAATGACAATTCTACCAAAAGCAATCTACAGATTCAGTGCACTGCCCATCAAAATCCCAACACAATAGTTTTTGGACCTTGAAAAAACAATACTAAACTCTGTTTAGAATAACAGGAAAGCCAGGATTGCCAAAACAATTTTGCTCAATAAAAGAACCTCAGGACGCATCACCACCTCAGACTTCAAGTTATACTATAGAGCTGCAGTAATAAAAACAGCCTGGTATTGGCATAAAAACAGACTTATGGATCAGTGGAATTGAATTGAGAATCTGGGCATTAACTCAAAAACCTATGAACACCTGATCTTTGACAAAGAGGCCCAAAATATTCAATGGAAAAACATAATATCTTTAATAAATGGTGTTGGCATAGCTGGATGGTAGTGTGTAGAAAAATGCAAATAGACCCAAACCTGTCACCCTGCACAAAACTCAAATCCAAGTGGATCAAAGACCTCAACATAAACCTACCCACTCTGAACTTGATAGAAAAGAAAGTAGGAAATACCCTCCAACGAATTGGCATGGGCGACCACTTCCTAAATATAACACCAGTGGCACAGTCTTTAACAACAACAATCAATAAGTGGGATCTCCTGAAACTGAGAAGCTTCTGTAAAGCAAAGGACACAGTCAATAAGATAAAACAACAGCCTACAGAATGGGAAAAGATTTTCACCAACCCTACCAGTGATAGAGGACTGATCTCTAAGATATATAGAGAACTCAAGAATCTAGAGACCAAAACCTTGAATAACCCAATCAAAAAATGGGGTTCAGAATTAAAAAGGGAATTCTTAGCAGAAGAATTACGAATGGCTGAAAGGCACTTCAAAAAGTGTTCAACATCTTTAGCCAGCAGGAAAATGCAAATCAAAACAACTTTGAGATATCACCTTACACCTGTCAGATTGGCTAAGCTAAAAGACACAGATGAGTCTATGCTGGAGAGGTTGCAGAGCAACAGGAACACTCCTCCATTGTTGGTGGGAGTGTAGTCTTGTTTAGCCATTCTGGAATGAAGTATGGTGGTTTCTCAGAAAACTGGGAATCAATCTCCCCAAGGATCCAGCAATACCACTACTGTGCATCTACCCTAAAGATGCACAGTAACACTCCAAAGGTATTAGCTCAACTATGTTCATAGCTGCATTATTTGTAATAGCAAAAACCTGGAAACAACCTAGATGCCCCTCAACTGAAGAATGGATTAATAAACTGTGGTACATCTACACAATGGAGTACTACTCAGCAGTAAGAAAAAATGATTTCCTAAAAATTGCAGGCAAATGGATGGATGTGGAGAATATCCTCCTGAGGGAGGTTTCACAAACCCAGAAAGATAAGCAGGGGATGTACTCACTCGTTACTGGACTCTAAACAAAAAAGCAAAAAGCAAAACATGTCCAAGCTGCAAACCACAACCCCTGTATAGCTTGGGATCTGAAATACCTTAGACTGGCACCTTGGATCCCACTCCCTCCGGAGGAACACCTGACTCAGTATGGATGCTGGGGTGAGGAAACTGGATCTGCCAGGAGTGAATGCTGGACTAAGACATATTGGGACCTTGGGACCTCCTGTCCTTGCTGGGGAGGAGATGGGGAGATGTGGAGAAGAGAGAGTGACTGGAAGGAATGGGAGGGGGAAGGGAGCTTGAAGAAGGATATACACGGAGAAAAAATATGACTTTATTCATAATAAAAAAAAGTGTGTTCCACCATGGCCTGAACTCTATGGTTAACTAGTGGCTAGCCTTGCCTTCTGATTGCCAGGAAAGCTTCATTTCTCAGAGCAGAAACAAAATATCATACAACTTGTATATTTTATACATCTGTATATGCATGTAAGTTCATGTATGTGAATGTGTGTTGAAATGCCCATGAAGGTTTGTACACATGTATGTGGAAGTCAGAAGTTGTCAAATATCTGCCTTGATTAGTCTCATCCTTATTTTATTTTCTTTTTTAATTTTATATATGTGGATATTTTGCCTGCATATATGTATGTGCACCATATGGGTGCAGTGGCCATGGACACCATAAAAGGGTGTCAGAGCTTCCTGGGACTGGAGTTCAGGTATTTGTGAACACCAAGTGGGTGCTGTAAATTGAATCTGGGTTTTCTGCAAGAACATTCAATTCTCTTCCTCTTTGTAGGAGATAAATCAATCAGTTTAATTTTCTATAAATATGAATAAATAACTATTTTTTCTTACTTTACAAATTCCAGGAAATTAAATTCTCAGGTCAGAGAATATAATTGGAAATTTTTATTAAACAATTAAAAAAGAAATTAATACCAAACTTACAGAGATTCATCTAGTATACATTAAGAATATGGACAGAAGCTTGTATTTTAGGCATAAGAGTAAATCCACATAACTTTGCAGAAATAATACAGTGTAGAGGAGTGGATAGAATAAAATATAGCTTACATGTATGTGTAGTAGAAAATATGTGTATAAAATATTATTAATGAATACATCTGTAAGAAGTGGGTGATACAATGTCAATGTATCACCTGACATTGAAGGGATGACAATATTTCAGGTCTGACTGTGTCAATGCTGTTACCACTTCATGTTAGGAAGTTGAATGATTGACCATGGAATAGACCATGTGATTGTCCCAGAGGGAAACATTGTCGTCGATGTAGGGAAAGTGTGACATGAAGAATAGAGATTAGACAGTGACAAATAATCAAGATGCAACATTTTCAAGATGTTTTGCTGTGATGAAGCAATAACAAGAGGGAAAGCGGACAGAGAATGAGGAGAGAGAGAGAGAGATTGCTGCAGGTTGGGGTGTTAGTTCCTCGCGTGAGAGCAAGTACACACTAACAAGGCCACACATTAGAGTTTATTTAAGAGAAGAGTCCCACGTGGGTGAAGAAGCAGAGAAGTCAGGGGACAGAGAAGGAAAGGACTGGAGCAGGCACTCTCACAGTCGCTTTTAAGGGAAGGGGAATGCATGGGTATGCGTCATGGGTTCAGGGAGGTGCTTCAAGGTATGCATCATGGGTCCAGGGAAGTGCTTCCCTAAGCAGTGCCACAGGGTTTATGTAGCCACGCCCAGGGCATCCCATCCCATGCAAAGAGCATCCCATCTGGGCCAAAGGTGGAATGCCAGGAATCCTTACAATGTATATACTTTAATTCCCCAATTTTTTTGTTGTTCACAGAGAGTTTGGTTAATCTCTTTTTCTCTCTCTCTCCCTTGCTGTTGATATTTCTAAATGGTAAGTGACTCTAGATTATCTGGTTATGTTTATAACAACAGAGTTTACATTAGTAGTCTGAAGCCTGGCTTGACATGTGAGCAGTGGATCCCAACCTTTGGAGAATATAGCTTGGGTATCTTTACTTTTATAAAGTTTTTGGAATTTTTGAAGTCACAGTAAGGTTCTCACATAAATCAGGAGCTGGTACAGCTTCTAGTGGTTTAACTTTGGCTTCATAATCCTTGACAACCTCAGAGAGGGAAACCTGGGATTTGAGTAAAGGCTACTGACCCAGACAAACTTGTCTTTAAGAACAAAGCTATTGGTGCCATAAATGTGTATAACAGCAGAGCCCAGGAGAGCCGATGAAATGGTGTTGTGGCTGATGTGGGAGGAGAAGTTCTAGAACAACAGAAAATGTGGGAAGAGCAGAGGCAGTTCATCACTAGCCTTTCTCCTTGGGGGCCATTGCATCTACATTTGCTACCTATAGAGCCAAAATGCTAGGCTCATCTCCTTCCTTCCATCTGGCTTGCTCTGATTGAATGGGTATTTGGGCCATCACCATGGATACTCATTGACCTTGTTCATTTATATTTGGGGATATTCATCTTGCACTGCTGTCATCCTTGAGGCACAGACCCACAGCCTTCCCAGCACACTCAAAGTCAACCTAGAAATCCACATTCACAGACAAGAAAAAGGAAATGCATGTTCCCACCACTAAAAGTTGGATGGGCAACCTGGGCTTGAACTGTCTATATCAAGATCATTCCAAGGTCTCCATTACTTGCACATGTTAACCTGAATTTTAGAGATTTCTGTATAACTACATAGTTCACCTAGTTTGCAAAGCTTCTCTGTCTTCTTTATTCTAATGTTACAGGCAAGGATAGACAAGTGACTACAGTCTGGATTTCTACTGGTGTTGGAGGCCAGCTAACTTCAAGGAAGATGCTCAGGTTGGACCAGAAGGCTTCTTGCTGAGAAACTGTATATTTTCATTATCTCCTTGGCACTGATGTTGGTGGGTCTCATGAGGGAAAAAAACAAGTTAGTGGAATCTATCTCTAGGATAGCCTATTCCATTGTAAGAAGGGGCTCATACATGATAGTAATTAGTATATATGTTTATTTGGATACATTCATGTTATTTATAAATCTAAAATAACAATTAAATAGTATAGTAGTATATTTCTGGCCTGGACTTTTGGGCCTAACCCAGAGGTTTGGATCCACTCTCAGCCCCATTGCCACTTAGGCCCAAATAATCATATAGATGCTTGTGTTAATTTTAGGCTGATTGACGTAGAGACCAGTCATATTGCTAGCTAACTCCTTCATCTTAACTCAAACCATGATTCTTATCTTGTTTAGCCTTCTGGCTCAGTATCTTTTCCTAGAAGCATTTCAGCTTCTTTCCTCTGTGTCTACTAGCATCTCTTGTCTGTTCTTCCTGTTCCCAGAGTTTTCTTAGTCTGATAGTCCTGCCCACATTTCCTGTCTGCCTTTGGCCAATCATCATTTTTATTAAACCAGTAGGTGGGACAATTATTTACAATGCAACAACATAATCCCACTGCAAAATAGCATGTACTGGGGACACTTACACAGGCTAAATAGAAATGAATTTCAGTTTAGTGCATTCATACACTATAGTTTTGCTTCTGTCACATTATACATATTATATACATGGAACTCTTAAATACAATGGCCCCATGGGCCAAAATTGATTTACAGTATATCAATTGTGCACCTACTCTGTCTTGGGAATATTTCAGAGCACTTAGGATACAATGAGCAAATCTGATGGTGTTTGTGTTATAGACCCACACACTGTCTAATGCAGTATACAGCTATTTAAATATATTAGAAATAAAATCTAGTCCCATTGAACTAGACATGTTAAGTGTTCGATAGTCACATGTTATAAGGTAGATAAGAAGGAAAATGAGTAACTGGCCTACATACAGCTCAGGTTTATTCAGGAGAAGAGGGTTCTGCTTTGAGAATCAGAACCCAGTGACAGCTTGCAGGATAGATTAGAAGCAGAGCAGAAGGAGGCTGGTGTGAAGGAAATTAAAATGTTCTTTTTTCTCATCACAGACAGCCATTGCTAGGGGTATCCAGTGAGAGATAAGTTAAAGAATGTTAAGTGGTCAATAGTTCTCTTCTGACTGGTTATTACTGGGTGGGGAGTGGATAAATGGGGCAGGGAAGGAGAATCAAGAGAAAACAATTACTTAAATTCTGGAAATTTGGGGGTATTATTAAGGGGAGGGATTTTACCAAATGGTTTAGCCATATTTGACACTTATCCTAACTACTGCACTAGTCGGTATAGAGATAGGCCATAGTCTATGAGTCCAAAATGTTCTGTTCAATAGAACTGTCAAGAAATGGCTTGTAACCTAGAGAAGTCTTGGCTTTCAGTCTCCCACCTTTGTTAGAACTCTGAGACTTTTGAGTGAACTGTTCTTGGAAAAATAGAACCACTACAAAGCATTCTTCTTCTCTCTCTCTCTCTCTCTCTCTCTCTCTCTCTCTCTCTCTCTTTCTTTCTTTTTTTTAAAAAAAACTTTATTTATTTATTTATTTGCCTTGGTGTTTGCCTGGAACTGGAACTACAGACAGTTGTTAGTGGCCATGTGGGTGCTGGGAATCGAACCCGGGTCCTCTGGAAGAGCAGACGGTGCTCTTAACCGCTGAGCCATCTCTCCAGCCCCCCTCTCTCTTTCTTTGTGTTTGTTTTATGAGACAGGACCTCTCTACATAGCCCTGACTGACCTTGAACTCACTATGTAGACCAGGCTGACCTTGAACACACAGAGTTGCAGTATAATGGAATAATAGAAAAGGCATTAGTATGGGAGTTAAGATGTGCCAAAATCTCTGTCTTTCACTGAACCAGCTGAAAAAATTCAGCCAGGAATTAATTTCTTAATAAAGACAATAATAATAACAGTACTTCACAGGGATCCATTGAACTGGTCTCTGTAACATAGACAATTTCATGGTCTGCACACAGAACTCAATATTCTTCATGTGGTAGTCAGTTCACTGCAAAGGACAAATGGCAGAATGGGGAGATATTGTGACTAAATAACTAACCATTTAGATCAGTGTTTTTCAAAATGTTACATAAATGAAAGTTCACTCAATCTTCATTGAACCCTATGAGATAGCAGATATTATAATTTTCATTAGTAGATGAGGAAATTAAGGTAGATTAATTTACCCAAGAACTGAATTTCTGTTTGTCAATGTCATTATTTTTAATAGCTTTACAAATAGCTCTAAAATTTCAATGACTTAACTCAGAGAAAAGTATCTCTGTTTTAAATGCAGGGGCTAACAGATGTAAAAACCACTGTGCAGGTCTTAAGAACATCAGGAAACTTCCACCCAGTGTCTCAGCCAACTTTGAGTTTCTCAGAATTCTCTTGTGGCCATTCTGTATCTAGGCAGCAGGCAGAGGAAGGGTGAATTTGAGACAGAATTTCTCAACTTCAGTTTTTGTGATGACTAATTTTATATGTCAATTTGACTGGGATAAAGAATTCTCATATAGCTGGTAAAACAATGTTTCTGGGTGCGTCAGTGAGGATGTTCCTGAGAAAGTTTAGCACTTGAATTTGTAGGCCGAGTGAAGAAGATCCACCCTCCTCAATGTGGGTGATCATCATACAACACTCAAATAGGACCCCAATACAACTGAGGGTCTAAACAGGACAGCCTAGTAGAGATGTAAATTCATTCCCTCCTTCTCTCTCTTCCACTCCCCTCTGTCTTTTTCTGTCTCTTCCCTCCTTGGGTTGAGTCACTCATCATCTGCTGCCTGATCCCCTTCCTCATTCTCAGGGTTTCAGAGCTGTTCTGGTTTTCAGGTCTTCAGAACTGGGCTGAATCATGCCCAGGTCTGCTGAGTTCCCATGAAACACATAGCCTTTGTGAGAACTCAGTCTAGAACTAAGTGAGCCAATCCCCTTTGATCTTACATGCTTCCATCTATGTGCATCTGATGGGAGCTGCATTTCTATGGAGAAACTTGACTAATGTTTATATTTGGGCCTGGATCATTCTTTATTTTCACTATGAGATATTTAGCTGAAACCCTGGTCCCCACTCAGTAGGTACCAGTAGCCATCTCCAAGTTGTGACAGTAATAATTTCCTGGAAATAGAAAGGAAGGAGATATTAAAACTACCCTGCATTTAAGCACATTAGTTGAAATGAAGACTTCAAGGGTCATAGAGTCAAGTTTAAAGAGTGATCAGATCACTGTACCACAACACTATTGACCAGAAATCAGTGAAATAGTCACCTTAACTGCCAAGGGGCTGAAAAATGCAATCCAGTGATGTGTCAAGATAGAAAAAGAGGACTAAGAAAAAAAATATATTAGCAATATGGAATCTGAGAGGTATAGACACTTTCCTACATACTGCCCCCCCAAAAAAAAATCACACTAAAACCTTCAGAAAAATCTAGTAGAAATAGGCAGGATATTTTACACACTGTTGGAGATAGAAACACACCATTATAACATTTTTTTCCCATAGCTAAGTTACCCCCTCTATGCTGGCCTCCTAAGGTAAAAAAAAGAAAAAGGAAAGAAAAAATTGCTATAAACTGTTAGATGCCATGTTCAGTCCTAAGTGGAGAAATTTGTTCCAAGAACAAGAAGCATTCAAAAGTTTGCAGTGACCTATGAGAATGCTGAATACATAGAGGGTAAGTATAAAACTGGGGTGAGTGAGTGTTCCCTGAGGCTGCCCTGCCCCCAATACATCCCATAAAGATGAACATTTATGAGATGTGTTGCCTAGAATGCAAAGAAGACCAACGTGCATTTTTGGAGAAATATCAAATCTGCAGACATGTGCCTGCATCGAAGAAAATTCACACCCAGAAAAAGGACAGGAAGGGGAATTGCTATCCATTTACTGGTTATAGTTTCAAAGACAGCTCATAGGTTAGTGCAAAGGCGCTTTGTCTAAATGATGCTGTCTAGACTCTCACTGAAAGCATGAATACTTTGGTACTGAAAATGCATGAGGTCATACCCATTTTGCCCACTTTTAAGAATCATCTGAGTTTCAGTGGTTTTCCATGAGTACATTCAAACCTTTTAAAGTTGTGTCCTGTTCTGTGGCAAAAGACAAAATGCTTCTTCCAGTTTTTTATCTTGTTTGTTCTATTATATGGTGTGAGAGAAAGTATTTCTCTGCTACCTAGTTTAGGCATTTTCCTTCTCACTATGCGATCAACTGAAAAGGAACCAAAATTGCACAAGTTTCCACCACTGGCACCAAACCAACCCCCTGGAGCCAGGGCTGGCTCCCTTCACCCCTGCAATTGGCCCCACCCCTTCCAACTCCTACCCTAATTAAAAGAGAAGAGCATTTCATCTTCGTGCCAATAAAAACAAATCAAATCTAGCCTAGACAGTCAGTGCTAAGGAAAAAGCTTGGTCCATTAAATATATCAGAAAAACCCATATCATATTAAAGTTACTGATAGTCTGGGTATGTCTTACTAAAATTAACTATTCCATTTCTTTGAAACACAGACAGTTGAAGCTGGCACAAAATTGAAAAAAAAAAACAGAAAAAGGAATATGAGGGAAATAGCAAAGTTTTTCTTCGAGAAAAGGCAGGCATGGAGGCACATCTCTATAACCTCAGCATTCCTGAGGCTATATAGTCTGAATTATGTAGTGAGAATTTATCTCAATAAATAATGCTGGTAATTATTTTACAGATATTCTGATCTATCTCGATGAGAGAAAAGAATTTTCAGCCTTACATAACAGATCTCAGAGACTGGAAAAAAAAAACAGTCGTGAAATAATATTGAAACTGCAATAACTAGAGGCAATTGCCTGTTTAAAAAAATATGTTTTTAATTAAAATAGAATTATATCACTCTCCTTTCTCTTTCTGTTCTCTAGCCAATCTCAGTTGCCCTACCGTAAGCCCTTCTTATAGCCTCTCAGGGCTGTTAGTCTCTTTTCTTTATTATTATTGCTGCCTATACATATATGTGTGTACATGTATTCACAAGTTATAAAGAAGCATAGACAAATACACACACATACTCATAAACTGGTGAGTTCATTTTTACACACACGCACACACACACACACACACACACACAAACTGCTGAGTTCATTTTTGTTGTTTTTGTGTACATATGTGTTCACCAGGCTGATGCCTGTTGGGCAGCCAAGAAAAAAGCGGTTTCCCCTCTGTGATGTTAATTCTGTAATCACAAGGAATCATTATTCACATGAAAAAAGAAATAAAAATGAAAAAGAAAGGGGTGGTCATAACCAGACTGAGCTGGGGGAGAGGAATAGGAGGAGCATAGAGGGAATCAGGTACTGTAGCCACAAGGCCCCCAAGTATAAAGAGAGCTGGTAACCAAAATAGTTGGATTATATGGGGAAGAGCAGACCAATCCCCTGCAATGGAGAGTTTAGGGTAGGGGCAGGGTATGCCAGCCACGAGGACCCTGTAACAGGTAGGGCTGAGGAATGTAAAGAGAACCTGTGTCGGGAGCTGCGATCGAGCCGCAGCCTAAAATGGCGCCCGCTTCCGCCTTCCGCCTTCCCCATGGCGAGCGCTCCCTATGGAAAAACTCCTTATTTGGTGTGAGGCGATCAAGCGAGTGAGTGTCAGCATGCATGGCCCAATGGGCAGCATCCACGTGGCAGGGAGTGAGTGGATCACTGGAGAGCTTTTAAGCCGAGAGCCAGGTGGAAGGGGAAGGAGAAGGAGAGAGAAGAAAGAAGAGTGTACACGCTGAATAAAGGACCTGGTCAGTTGCTGCAGAAGAATCTGGTGTTGTGTCTTCCTTGTCGGCGAGGTGGACGCAACAAACCTGGAAGCCAGGTCAGCTTTATATGTTAAACAGGCACTTCAGCCAGGGTTTAAAACCTAACACTTTTATCTTAGCCAATCTGACAGGTGTAAGGTGGTATCTCAAAGTTGTTTTGGATGACAGCCTATGCTAGAGAGGTTGTAGAGCAAGGGGAATACTTCTCCATTGTTGATGGGAGTGTAAGCTTGTTCAGCCACTCAGGAATGCAGTATGGTGGTTTCTCAGAAAACTAGGAATCATTCTCCCCAAGGATCCAGCAATACCACTACTGTGCATCTACCCTAAAGATGCACATTCATCCTCCAAAGGCATTAGCTCAACTATGTTCATAGCTGCATTATTTGTAATAGCAAGAACCTGAAAAAAACCTAGATGCCCCTCAAATGAAGAATGGATTAACAAACTGTGGTACATCTACACAATGAAGTACTACCCAGCAGTAAGAAAAAATAATATCCTAAAATTTGCAGGCAAATGGATGGATATGGAGGATATCCTCCTGAATGAGATATCTCAAACCCAGAAAGATACGCAGGTGATATACTCACTCATTAGTGGACTTTAGACAAAAAAGCAAAAAGCAAAGGTGCAAACTACCAGCATTGAACAGCTTGGAATCTGTAAGACCTTGGACAGGCACCTTGGATCCCACTCCCTCCAGAGGAACACCTGACCCAGTCTTGATGTTGTGGTGAGAAAAGTGAATCTGTCGGGAGTGGATGCTGAACTAAGCCACAATGGGACCTTGGGACCTTAGGACCTCCTGCTCTTGCTGGGGAGGAGATAAAGTGATGTGGAGAAGAGAGAGTGACTGGGATGGGTGGGGGAAGGGAGTTTGAACAAGAGGATACATGGATGAAAAATAGGACTTTATTCATAATTTTAAAAATGTAAAAAAAGCTAAGTACAAATAACTACATTTGAAAATGATGACTGCCTCAACTATGTTCATAGCAGTATTATTTGTAATAGCAAGAACCTGGAAACAACCTAGATGTCCCTCAACTGAAGAATGGATTAACAAACTGTGGTACATCTACACAATGGAATACTACGCAGCAGTAAGAAAAAATGATATCCTAAAATTCGCAGGCAAATGGATGGATTTGGAGAATATCCTCCTGAGCGAGGTATCACAATCTCAGAAAGATAAGCAGGGGATGTACTCACTCATTAGTGGTCTCTAAACAAACAAACAAACAAGAAAAAAAGCCAAACATACCCAAGCGGCAAACCACAACTACTGAACAGCTTGGGATCAGAAACACCCTGGACTGACCCTTTGAACCCCACTCCAACTATAGGAACACCAGACTCACTCTTGAGGGAGGGGGGACAAAACTGGATTTGGCCAGGAGTGGAGACTGATCCAAACATTATTGGGTCAGTGGGACCATAGGACTGTCTGCTCCCTGCCCAGGGAGGGAATGGGGAGTTGCAGAGAAGAAAAATGACCTGATGTGGCGGGAGGGGGAAGGGACCTTGAATAAGGATATATAGGGATGGAAAAAAAATTCAGAGGGAAAGCTGAACACAAAGTAAATATATGTGTAGCAATCTTATTTGCATTATCACCCTTGATAAGTCATGCTTATGATTTTTATCTTCTTTATAGTTATTGTTAACTTTTCCGCATTTTAAATTCATTTTACTGTTTTTTTTTGATAAATACAAAATAAATAAAGAAGAAAAAAAAAGAAAAGAAAAAAAAATTACTTCCCCTTCCCCTCTTTTGCACCAGAGACAGTTTTGTATAGTAACAGAGAACTAAAAGCTAGTAAACCATCCAGAGTTTATAGAGAAATACTATGTATTACCCGGGATTTATGCTCAGCTCTGCGGAGAAACACATTAAATAGCTTTGGGGGGTCTAATAAACCACCCCAAAACTTAGCAACTTAAAATAACAAGTATGTGATGGTGAGGTGGCTCAGCATGCAAAGGCACTTGCCACCAAGCCTAACAACCTGACTTGTACCTTTGGGAACCCCGTAGTGGAGGGAGGAACTGACTCCTCCAAGTTTTCCTCTAATCTCTTTCCACATATACTGTGACAAGCATGGACATTTACATTCACACACAATAAATAAATAAAATGTAAAATAAAAAAATTTAAAAAAGAAAAGAAAATGATGACTGCAAATATCACCCTCAGTTTCTTAAAACTTTATAGTTGTGTGACTTGCATGTGGGAATGTAAGTAAAGATTGCCTATGCCTGGAATATATATATATATATATATGTATACATATACATATATATTTCATTAGGTAAATTTTATTTATATACAGTATAACTTTTTCAGTGTTTCTAAGTTATGTTCTGATAATGTACTATGCCTATCTAGGGTTATTGGAAACTTGAAGAAGGTAGTTTTACAAATTGGATGAAACTTGTTTTAGTCTAAGTAGAAACTGACTACAAATTCTAATTTTTGAATTTAGAAATTATTATTTATTTATCAAATAAATTATTATGCTATAAAAACCCTAACGCTTAAAGGTGTTTTTGGTTTTTTGTTCTGTTTTGTTTTTATCCAGTGATGGGAATCCTCAAAATTTTCCCACTTCCGCAGTAACATGTCCATCGATTTTGCTGTTTTTCTGGTCTTGTTTATTCTGTGACTTCGAGGACAGACTATTTCATAGCGGACCTTCTGGCATTCTGGCTTGTATACTCTTTCTCTGTCCTCTTCTGAGATGTTTCCTGAGCCATAGGTGAGGAGCCGTAAGGCAGATGTAACCACTTGGGCTGGGCTCTCCACAGTCTTTCAGTGTCTTGTATCCATTTGTGGTTTTCTATGATATCTCCATTGGCTATAAAGCTTCTGTAATGAGGAATGTGAGCTACACTTTTCTGTAGGTATAAGGATAACATTTAGGATGGAGAATTATGCTGGCCTAGCAAA
The DNA here is from genome assembly GCA_004025045.1 of Sigmodon hispidus. Taxonomy (NCBI): domain Eukaryota; kingdom Metazoa; phylum Chordata; class Mammalia; order Rodentia; family Cricetidae; genus Sigmodon; species Sigmodon hispidus. The sequence goes on from PVIH01006635.1 coordinate 33,891, forward strand.
TATGATAATACTAGATTGTTTTCTAAGGTCCATGACCTCACAAGCCCTGGGAAGCTGGCTAGATTTCCAGTACCTAACATGATTTCTTTCCTGCTGAGTTGCTCTTAAATCCAATAAGACAGCATTTGGTAGCCACCAGCATGTAAGTGCCAATTATTACAACTCTGCATATCTTGCCTTGTTGGTAATTGTCATGGTTCATGATTGTTCCAGTCCCTTGGGAGCAGAGGCAATGGCTTTCTTCTAGTGTCAAGAAACAGATTAGTGTTCCTGGCTGGCTAATAAACATATCCATATGTATGTCAACCTACCAAATATTTATTGAGAAAAGTTGTATACAAAACACTCTGTTAAAACAGAAGATGAAGAATGAGAATCGTGAGAAAATGTAAACGGCATCTCCAGTGGAATTTTAAATGTAGTCATAAGTAAAATGAGATGTTGGGAGAGACAAGAATAGGGAAGTGGGAAGGAAGGAGAAAGAAGAAGGAGAGGATGGGAGGAAATAAAAAGGGAAGTGAGGGGAAGAGTAGAGAGAGGAGGGAAGGAAAGAAAGAAACCAAAGGTGTAAAACTTCATGACAAGTTACACGGTGTGGAGTAAGAACGACCGCTTAAAGAGCACAAAGACCTGGGGGCTGGAGATGGCTCAGTGGGTAAAGGCATTTGCCACTTAGACTGGCAACCTGAGGTGGATCCCCCATGCCCACATGGTGGAAGGAAAGAGCCAACTTCAGCAAGTTGTCCTTTGAACTCCACATGTGCCCATACGCATTCCTACATACATACAAATAACAAGTAGATAAGTAAATGTAAAAATAAGTTAAGTGTAAAAGCTGGGCGCTGGAGAAATGATTCAACAGTTAACAATGCTTGCTCTTCCAGGAGATCTGTATTAAGCATCACAAAATGGTCTGTGACTCCAGCTTCAAGGGGTCTAGTACCCTCTTCTGGTATCTAAGGGTATCTTCACCCATAGCATACACACACACACACACACACACACACACACACACACACACACACACGCACATACACAATGCACACAAACAAATACACAAATAAACATAGAAGTCTAAAGAGGAATATAATAAGGCTGTCGAAATTAATCTGCCCTCTTTCTGAATTAGGATGCAATGGCAAATTTGGAATCCTAAGTGGGAGAAAACATAAGGCTTTACATCTTTTATTATCCATCAAATCTGGTGCCAAACCAGTCCCTAACAAATGCTCACATGGTTATCTTCCCTCAGCCCCAGTGTCTTCCTCCCCAAAGTCTTCAGCCAAGACTTGACATTGCTTTCATACCCAAGGCTGCCAACAAAGAGGCCTCCTTCTGCAGCAAATCACCATCTAATCACTTACTCACTTTCCTCTGTTGAATTTGGAATACTGTAAAGAGGTTGGCTTTTTTTGTTTGTTTGTTTCAGAAACACAAGCAAACAAACATTGAGCAAGCAAGAATAAACCTGAGAGTTGGGTTGCTTTAGCCAGCCAATTCCATCCATTATCCAGATGCCTGGATGAAAGCCCATTTTGCCCCTGTGGGCCTTGCCTGTGAGTATGGCTAGAGAAAGTCATATGCAGAGCTGACTGCATTAGCTAAAACTTATACTGCAAATTACAATTAAAACAAGCAAGCTGATATCTAAGAGAAAAGAATCCTGTATTAAGAAATGAAACTGGCCAGATTTTATAGTCTTCCATGCCTAGTAGATTTATGTACTCATTAAAAAGTGTACTTTCCTGATCTGCACGGTTTCCCATGTGGATACACTTTTATAACAATATAGTTGACATGACACTATACATATTTTATCTAATGCCTTGTTTGTTTTGTTTCAATAGCATCTGCAGCTCTATCCATACATGTGGTTATGTCTACTTCCATGATGGTTCTAACTATTGTATTTTGCTCTTACTGAGGCAGACATCCAAAAGCCACATTTGTGGGTACACACACACACACACACACACACACACACACACATTAAACACAACCAAGAGCTGTCACTTTTCTCTCAAGAGTGCAAGAACAGGCCAAAACAGTCTTATTTTAGCCCTTTGTTTCACACCATAAGCCTCATCCTTTTGTAATTACAAAATGGCTGCTACCACCTATGATTAAGTCAAGTCTTAGCCTGTGTACTCATCGATTTTATGAAAGAAAGTACAGTAAGAAAGGCCATGCATGCACATGCTGATTCCTTCCCTATGTCTGCTTACTGGAGCAGGTACTTTTTAAAATTTGTAATAATTTTTCCCAATGTTTTACCAGTTACTCAGCATACTTATCTTAGAGCTTTATCTTTGTATTTTCCTGACCCCTCTTGATCTCATGTATGTTTCAGATTAAACCTCTTTTGAGCAAGTTATGAATTCTTCTGTCAAACACAGTTTATTTCCATGGGCTACCCCTTCCCCCTTGCCATAGTTTGGAAGTTCTGGCATGGATGTCATGGACTGAAACACTTTAAAACCACTTCTGTAGCCAATGGTACCCTTTTCTTTTCCAAAACCTTCAGCTTGTAGCCTGACTTTAAATCCACCAGAATGTTCTCCAAACTTCTTTGGCTGCTGTACTATTAATTCCCAAATAGATCATCAAAACAGCCACCAGTTAGTGGGTTTGAGGGCAGTCGGATGTTGCTACTTTTTCAGAAGATTCCATTACCTCTTCCTCTGAGTCACTTTCTCTACACATTAATAACTTGACATTGCCTTCTATTTCATTTTATTTCCTGGAATATTATTTTAGTTCATTTCCTGGGTTGTTTTTCTCTATGTTGTTGAAACATGTGTGAAGTTTCTCTATTATAGCTGGTCACCTAACTCAATAGCATGAAAACATTTTGTTCTGTAACTTTGCATAAATTTTGTGATTTTTGATTCCTTATCTGTGGTAATAGCAGAAAATTAACTCTGTCACCTTCAGAGATTGACTCTCATCAAGTCAAGTTTAAGGTTTTCATACCAACAAGCTAGCTTACACAGATGTTTCTTTTCTACTCCAAGCTATCAAGGATCAATAGTCCTAGACATAGAGAGAGGAAAAAGGCCCTACTTTCTCCATGTCTGCCAGTGTTATCCCTCAGAATTGCTCAAGAGCTCAGTATGTTCATCACATATTAAAAATTGGAGATAATATCCAAGATCTAGCCTGTCAATAGTCCAGCATGGATGAGAGAGGAGCAAATGAAGTCCCACTCCTAGCAAAAAGCTGTTGGCCATCAATGGTTGTGGTGGGGGGAACCGTTTTCTTCAGCAATGTAACCACCCCATCCCATAAGTTGCCTGAGATTGAGTAAATCACTCCTCACCTACTCATATACAATATACAAGCAACACTAATAAAATCTTAAGGGAGTCATTTAAAAAAAGAAAAGAAAGTAGGAGGGAATATATATGATGGAAGGAAAGTTTCCAGAGGAAGTAGGAAGGAGATGAAAAAAGGTAATGGATAATTAATATGATCAAAATGTTTTATATACACATCTGTGAGACTGTCAAACCATACATTAAAAAGTACTTTCAAAAGAAAACTATAGGTGAAAATTGACTGGAATATGACAACTATTTTCTCCCTAAATATTTGGCTTCAATCGATCCTATGAATATGTAGCCACTTCTGCATCTTACCCCTCATAATAACCAATGAGCACGCTTCTATGTTTCTCTGTCCGTTTAACTGGCTAGAGGGCATCTAAGAATTAAATAATAAAAGTATACTACCTACTAACATCAAAGCTATCTGGCGCCATAAGGGGATGACACAAAGCTTCTTATGTTGCCAACTCTTGAGGGAAATTGAATATGGCCAAAGGGGAAATCATTGCTCCTGTCCCACAAGCCTAACGGGCATGTTTCCACACAGGCCAATGATGTGGTTGCCATCCTAGGGCTGTGCCCAGGGAAGTTAACTAATTCACCCACATAGGGATATTGCTTTATCCTCTGCTCTTCGACGTCCACACTTTGCAGAGAAATGCATCTCCCATCATTTTCCCACAAATTTTCACTAATAGAGAATTCTACATTCAGAACAGAGACTACCTGGGTACCCCCATGTAAGCAGCAATAGTTTCTGCCCCCATTTCTACTGCAGAACACACCTTGTTCGGCCTTCTCCTGATGCCTGTCACTTACCAGATACCTTATCAATGTTCTGTTACTGTGGAGAGGCATCTTGACCAAGACTACTCTTATAAAGGAAAGCATTTAACTGGAGGTTTGCTTACAGTTTCAGAGTTATAACCATGAGGAGCAACAAGGTGGCATGTAGGGAGACATGATCCAGGAGGAGCTGACAGTTCTACATCGTGATCCATAGGCAAAGAGAGGGGGTGTGGAGGGAGAGATAGACAGGGAGAGAGAGACTGGCCTGTCCTTGGCCCTCAGTGACACACTTCTGACAGCAAGACCACACTTTCAAATCCTTCTAATCTTTTCAAAGTGTTCCTTCTACTCTCTGGGGACTAAGTATTTAAATATATGAGCCTATGAGACCATTATTCTTCAAATCACCACACCAGAACAAGAAATGGAGATAGAGCAGGTGTCTCAAGCGCAAACCTTGAATTTTGGGATTTCTGGGCTGACTTGTCTCTGCAGCTACCATTTCCAACTAAGCCACCCAGGAAGGGAGGGCACAGTGGGGGCATATGCCATCGATACTTGAGACACTTTCCTGAGGGAGACTCTCCTCTTATAAAGCCAGACAGAGGAAAGCCTGTCTCAAGCAATGAATGGGACAACTACTCATAATGTTTAAATTAAGACCATAAATAACTTACATCTAATTCATTTTACCAGTAAAATTCCATCTGGTAAAAACTCACATGCTTCTGAAGTTTGGTGGTGATTTGTATAACAACAAAAATCCTACCAATCTGTAGACAGAAAAATTTGAATTCAGCATAGAAGCTCCTCAGGGACCTAGTCTAAGCAATAAGTTTAACCTTGGATCTGGCCCAGGTCTCAGTGCTATTTAGCAGACATCTATGGTATGATCACAATGTTTACTGTAAAAGCAATAAAACTCGGCAACTCTTAGTTAGAGTCCAAGAAAGTTTCTAGATAATCTCACAGCCTTACTCAAGCATTTTTAATAATTTCTTTTATTTAAGCTTGTCATCGCTCTATTTGATGAATATTTTAAGTATCTTTATGAACATAAACTATCACACTTAATCAATTGTAAACATTGAAAGGAAAACATAGATTTTAAAATTTTACTTTTATAAAATTTGGTAGTTTCTTGGGTGGGGTAGAGGGTGAGTGAGACCCTTTGAAACGGTCACGTAGATTACTAAATGCCTGTGCCAATTTCTCCTCAGCCAATTGTCAGCATCAGCAGAAAAAGAAGGCAACATTGCCAGCTCTGCGGCCTGCAAAGTTCCTACCAGAACTTCTTCTACTCAGCTAGCCAAGATCTTATCTTGCTGCACACACACACACACACACACACACACACACACACACACACACACACGCACACTCATACACATACACACACACTCACATACACATAGAATTTCAAAGTCTGAAGTAAAGGACAAACGTGTGCACACAAAAGGTGGGTACAGCTTCTGCAGAGACAGAGGATGAGATTAATGTCTTAACAATCAATGGTTGTGTATATTTCACAAGAGGATGTTTGGCTTTTGAGTTGCACTGTTGAAAAACCACCTAATCTACAGCTAAATATAAAGGATTAAGTAAAAGACAAGGTTTTGGTATGTTTATCTAAGGAAGGTGGATTGTTCTTATAAATGAGGTTGTAAGGCAATTTACTGACTGCCTTAAGTTTCCACATAAGGGGGGGTCTGATAAGATAAAATTTAGACCAAAATGTCAAAGGAGTTCTTACTATACACACATCTCCCAAGAGTCAAGATGTATGTTTGGTAACTAACATGGTCAGGACCTTGTTTGTGTAACTTTCTCGGAGAAAAGAGGATGGCACTTTGCAGGAAATTTCATCAGCCATGTTGAAATTCTTGACTCTCAGCCAACAAAAGACTTAAGATCCAGAGGCAAGATGGGCTCTTTCCTATGTTGCCTTGATTCGTATTTTACCTTGCCTTACTGTGACAAGTCATCACTGTATGTGTGAGAAACATGGTTGTGTTACTCACCTATCACACAGCATCCCTACAACAAAAGGCAGGCTAATCAGAGAAAAGCATGCTGAATTTAATTAATCAAAATGTTAAAATAAAAGTATGTTTGTAAGTATGTTCCTACTTGTCTGTATGTGTACCACATAGGCCAGAAAAAAATGTCAAATCGCCTGCCTGGAATGGAAGAAGTTTCCGGTGATTGTGAGCTGCCCAGTGTGAATGCTGGGAACCTCGCCTAGGCCCTCTACAGGAGCAGCTGGTGCTTCTAACTGCAAGTTTATCATCTCTCTGTCCCCCAATCAGTCTTCTGGAGCACAGTGCCTTTCATAAATGCCTGTGTTTAGATTCGCTGAAGAATGTGCAGTGCCGTAGAAAGTGTGATAGAATGAAAGGCGGTGACAAACGATGACATGCTAAGGGAAGTTCCTCCATGGTGCTGTGATTCTTGTGCTCTTTGTATAGGGAAAGAGTTCATGTGATACCACTCCCTAAAGAGTTCTACCCAATCTCCTCTTATCTACTTGGAGAGAACTGCCCCCTTAAATGCACTCAACCATCATGAATTCTCATATGAACTTGGGTAGCAGCCAGAAAACTAGAGATTAGTACCATGACAATTACCTGTTCTGTTATTACCCAAAATATCTTTTATACTACATAACTACTCTACCATTCATTACCTCCCCCTCCTCTCATAACTCATGATCATGATCCTCAGAAGACATCCCCAACACACAAAACTATTTCTTTCTATAGTTCAACTTCCATCATCCGACATGTCTTCAAGTTCCATATTTTGTCAGACTCTGGCATGTATGTGAGTCACTAAACTGTTTTCCCTTCTGATAGACTACTCTATGTTAATTTAGCTTGTACCCTGTCCAACAAACCTGGAAAGGTTTAAGGAAACCATTTCTCCTTCCCCAAACATTGTTTTCTTCCAATGTGTAGAGAAGAAACCCCTCTGGAATGAGTTCAAATGACCTACTTTGAAGAGAATTTCTTTATAACCAGACCTGGGATAGAAAGCAGAATGACCTGAGGCCCTTCCATTTTCCTTTAGTTCAAAGGATTTTGGTGTTGAATTTTCTGAGCCCTAACATTGCAAACAGAGTAGAATAAAACAGCACAAATAGATTGGCTTACACCTCTGAATGACAGAATCTTTTAGTCTAAAATTAAGTAGAGAAAAATCTATTTTCTTGCGTCTAGAGACCACTGACTGTGTTCTCTTTCTCCATATCCAGAGCCAGCAGTGCAACAAGCTAGAATCTCTCAGATCTGTCTGTCTGTCTGTCTGTCTGTCTGTCTATCAATTTATCTATCTATGAGACCGCCTCTGATCCCCTTTTCCACATTGAAAGGCTTTTGTAGATATCAAGAAACTCCCAAATATATCTCCTAATATGCATTTCTTTGCCTTTGATGGCTAGTCAGAGACATTGCACATACATAAACAATCAGAGATGTATAGACTTGTTTGTTAGTTTGTTATGATAGCTTCCTTTCTGCCTAGGAAAGACCTTTGGAGACTGAGAATCTCATACTTGGCCTTGAGAGACTTCATCTGTAGAGAGAGACCCCTCTGCTCTCCATGCTCACCCCATTCCACACTTGGAATCTCAAGTCATCTCCATTGCCACAGAGCCTAAGCTTCGGCCTTTGCTTAGCTCTGCATCAGATTTGGCCATCTTGCTTCTCCTTATTTGGGTGTTGGACTGTGGCTCCCATGTTTACTGTATAAGGAGTTTGTATGCTCTTCTCCCTTAATTCATTTATATCCACACAGACTCAAATGATCACAACCCCAGAGGGGAAACAGTCAATACAAAACTTCCCTACTTTGTACTAGGTCCTCCTGGATAACTCAAGAACATATTCTTATCTTGAAGTCAAGGGATTTGTAAGCTTGATTCCATCTTTAAGCTTTAAAATCATATTTTTTCTCCTTATTGTTTTCTTTAAAGATGTGGCCCTTGATGCTTTGATGGGTTGACCACACTAGATTAGAGGACCATGAGCGCATGCACACACACACACACACAGACACACCTCCTCACACACACACACACACACACACACACACACACACACACAAGATGCGAAGTTAGGAATGTGGAGCACGGACGTAGGAAGAGGTGGGTAGAAGAGAGAGTAATGATCAAAATTCATTGTATGAATATATGTGTTCTCAGAAAATTAATAAAAACAACAAATACCTAAGCCCTATCCTCAGAGAGTCAAAGTTGAGTCCAGAGGTTCACATCTACTCAGCAGCCTATGAATTACATTATTTGTTTGAATTTTGCTGCAGTAAAGATATTTTGTTTTGTTTTGTTTTACATTTCACTGTCTGATTCCTATTAAACATTTCTCCATGAACAAGTATATTCAAGTTTTTAGTTTTTGTATTGTCAATTGATTATGTGTGTACTTGTTTTTCAGCTAGCCTAGAATTCACTGTGTAGACTAGGTTACCCCCAAACTTGCATAAATCCTCTTGTGCTGGAATTACAAGAGTGTATTGCTTTTACCTTTTAAAAGTTGGTTTTAACATCCTTGGAATCACCCAGCCGCCAAGAACTACATGTCAGTCACCAGGAGCTGAAACAATTTCTCCATGTTAACTCCAGTTAACAATAATTTTGTGGTTTAAAACAAATGTTCCCTGGAGGGAAAGTTTAATTTAAAATAAACTGAGGAGATATTTTATTTACCAAACCCCTTGTGGTGCCAGGTTTGGATGTAAATATTTTAGAAAGTCTTATGCTAGGAGTCAGGATCCTTCTAAACTCTTGACAAATCAATAGCCAAGACATTTGTATATTACAAGGCTCATATCAAGAAAGATATTTATTGTCTTAATTCTTTTTATGTAACTTTCCAACTTCAAAATTCTCTTATCTGTCTGTGGCTAAAATATATGCATCCAGTTGGGTCATAGATATACAGCTATGTTTGAAAGTGAAGTTTCTCTGATTTATTTAAATGCTTTAGGCACTCAAGAGATTGGGGTAGGTTTGAATTGCCCAGATATGGGTGCAAAATGAATAATCAGAAACACAAAAGATAATTTTCAGTGTCTAATACCCCAACTTCCTTGTTGCTAAGTGTCTGGTGGTTTGATGGCGCTTAAGGGGACATCTATCGATCCAGGCGCTATTAAGTAAGATAAATATTGCTTTCTATGTAATATGACCATTTTACTACAGTACAAACCAAACCTCTGAGAAAGTAGGTCACTTTTCAGTGTTGCATGGCACAAGAATAGTTGCACTGTCCATGAGGTTCGTGTGGCAGGAAGCATCATGAAACAAGGCTCCCAGGTCCTTATCAGATTAGGGCTAGGTCACAGGTCAGAGTTCAGAATTTTAGTATTTAGGAAAAATGAACAGGGCATGTAATATATGCCACCACTAGTGAGAAGTATGCACCATGACATGCCACGTTACTGTACATTATAATGCTCTTGAATTGGACTATATCTTGTAATTCTAAAGCACAAATATATCTTTCATGAGAGATAAAGAATTTGAAGGGCTAGGGAGATGACTCATAATTTATAAATGCTTGCTGTCTAATAATAACAATGAGGGGGAGGGGGATCCTACCACGCATGCAACAAATTTGGCTTCCCGCAAAAGCATGCAGCTTGACCTCTGCGGATCTGACATCCTCTTCTACCTCTGAACACTAGTGCTCATGTACATGCACTCACACTCACATGAACACATGCAAGCACATATTCACACAGATAAATTAAAATTACATTTTGAAATCTAAACTATTTGTTGTTCAAAGAATCTTGAAGAATCATTTGAGCCCAGGTGCTGTTGAAGCACTCTGGACCTGCACCTCTTTCCAAGAACCCAGCTTTGTCCACTGAATTCAGTGTTTCTCTTTTTTTCTGGGCAATGCTGGTAGACCACTAGGGGGTACTATCTCTATTTTAGGCATGAACCTGTCTGCTTTCTACCTAGAGCAGGTTTGGGTCAGTCAGGGTAGAATATATTTGGCCCCTAGGGGGAGCTCCAGGCCTCTGGCTCCTTCTTATTGCCACGCCCCTCATCTAACCCTACAAGCCTGGGCAAGCCCTCAGGTACTCCAAGGAGAGCTTTTAGAGAGCCACCCTACAAAGACTAGGATCTCTTTCAGGGTAGTTTTTGCTTATTTGTTTGCTTTGTTTTGTTTCTTGAAAATCTTTTTTTATACACATATGGCACAATCGATGTCCAGAAGCAGTCCCTGTTGGAGGTCTATTTCACCCTGCGCGAGAGTGGACAATTTAGACACAATAGTGTCCCACACAACATAAGATGTTGCTGGGTGACATTCCCCTTCTCTTGGGAGACAGACTTTTGTGTCTCCCTTCCATTTCACCAGTATGACACAACAGGGACATCAGAGGCTCTGATTTGATTGAACGAAAAGGAGCAATGCGGGGTGGGGCTTCATTAATAGAAGCAAGGGCTTGCTTAGCCTGGTTTACCAGGGCACACTATTGTCATTTAGTGTAAAAATTGACAGAAGCAAATGTGAATTTCTCCATGCTTGTTTTCCACATGAATTTTGGAGAGAAGTGGCTGTAGCAAGGTTGTTTCCTAGATCCTCATGCACTGTGTCTCCACATTTAAAACCAACTTTTAAAATACAGTTGGGGCTGGACAGATGGCTCAGCAGTTAAGAGCACTTCCTGTTCCTTCGGATGACCTAGATTCAGTTTCCACCACCTACATGGAGGTTCACATCATGCAACTCCAGTACCAGAGGATCCAGTGTCTTCTCTGGCCTTCCTGTGTACCAAGGGCACATGTGGAGCACATATCCATTGGCAGGCAAACACTTGTACATATATTCTTTTAAAAACACATGAGTTTAACATTTATACTCACTAGTCAATTGCTTGAAAATAAAAGCAACCATGTTAAAAAAAAAAAAGTTGCAGCAAACAAATTAGATTAGATGCATGTAACATGCTCAACCATTTTATTACTGTGCCTAAATTACTATGAAAGGTCCAAAATTTCATAACTTGAACATTTATACCTCAGAATATTGGATTTTATGATGTAGATATTACTTTTGTTTTTGTTAAAGGTTTATTTTTATTTTTATGTCTATGAGTGTTTTGCCTGTATGCATGTTTGGGCATCATGTATGTGTCTGGTCACCATGGAAGACAGAAGTCATCTGATATCATGGAACTGGACTTACAGGTGGTTGGGAACTGCCATGTAAGTGCTGGGAACTGAACCTGGATCCTCTGATGTTATTTTTGAAACAAAAAACACTTAATATAGCTTGAGAATTTTAAGCATTGAACTCTGTACTAATAACTAAGCAATATTTCTGTCTTAGTTCCTTCTCTGTTGCTGTGTTAAAAAAACAAACAAACAAACAAAAAAAAAAAAACAGTAACCAAAAGAAACCTGGGAGAAGAAAGACTTTATTTGATTTACATCTTATAACATATCATGAAGAGAAGTCAGGGCAGGACCTCAAGGCAGGAACCTGCTGGCAAGAACTGAAACAGAGGCCATAGAGTAGTGCTGGCTTGCTCTCCTAGACATCCCAGACCCACCTGCTAGAGATGTCACAGACCACAGTGATGAGGCACTCTCACATCACTCATCAATTTCCCCCACAGACTTGCCCAGAAGACAATCTAATGGAGGCATTTATCAACTGATATTTCTTCCCCCCTCCCCTCAGGTTACTCTGGTCTGTGTCAACTTGATAAAAACTAACCAGCACAGTTCCTAATTAGAAGAACACACATACAAATGCACACACGTTTGCCTATATCCGTCCTTTCTTGGTTCTGATTATATTTCAACCTTACTTTCTTCTGTTTACATTTTGAACTAGGTTTTATACTTTCTGAGCCGTCACATTTACAGGATCCCTGAAGGCAGCTTTTAGCATTCACTTGCATCTCACCAACTTAGCTTCAGTATCCTACAGTGGATACATAAAACCCTGAACAACTGCAATGGCATAGGCACCAGCCAATCAGGACAAATGTTGGCTTCATGCTACAAAGAGTACCATGCTAACCCACACAGTTAAAGTCTCATCTTGGCAAGCATACATCCTGGAAGATTTGTTGATTCTTTTTCAGTCTCTATTTCTGCTTCATTTTCAGCCAACTTTTCAATGGATCTTCATGTAACCCTGAGGGCTGACAGTCAGAGAAAACATGTGTTTTGATGAATGCTGTAAAGATGAAGCAGAAGACACAAGCAAAAGCCAAACTCCAGATGCTGATGCTCAGTGCATCCTAAAGTACAGGATGGAAGGAGCTGTTCTCTGGTAGAAGGCAATATCTGTCTCTCAGAGGCAGGATGTGGCCTCTGAGAAACTGCTCTTACCTCTGAAAGGGCCATCCTTACATTGCATCAATCCTGAAGTTCAAAAAGAATTACTGCTAGCCTGATTCAAATTTTCCACTCTAGAAAGCACCAAAAAGATATTTTCTAAACCTGCCGATTGTAACCTTCTGCTAAGCAACACAGAGAACCAAAACTACATGCTTTATTTACATATCTAAGAGCTTTCTAAAGTGTGGGCCTTGAGGGAGAATAAACTGCTTTTAGTACATGACGTGAAGTATCTAACTCAGAAGTCTGTCCAGCACATGTGAGCCCATAATACCACCTCTTGACCAAGTAGGGAAGTCTACATATGGTTCTATCAGACACTCTAAAAATGATAGGGGAAAGAAAGAGAACTAAGACCATAGAGTCATTACAGGAAGTTGTAAACAATAACAAAGATACATACAGAATTAGAAGAATGGCCTCTGAACAAACCAGGGCAGACTTTTGCTAGCTTATAAGGATGCCCAGGTACTGCTACAGCTTCCATTTCAAAAGCACATAACATCACCAAAAAAATGTTAGCACAACATTTTATTCTTTGCATGAGAAATGTAGGCAGCTTTAATCTTAAAGCATAGAGGGAGTTTTCTTGATAAACATGAACGTAACTTAGTGAACACAAGTTGATGTCTCCTTGGTTGGGCCATGTCTACTGTGTAAAGCATGGGGTAATTGGTGGATAAAATATCCTCTTTCTGGGTCTCCAAGCAGTGAGCCTGACCTCGAGTTTGAAGAATCTCTCCCACCTAACCCATTCTCTTTCCTTTGTATGCTTACTTGTGGTTCAAATTTGTACCATATTTCAGTTCAAAGTCAATTCTGAATTGAATCTTGATGATTTCAGTTAGCTACAGATCTCCTTACTCAGCCATATAAAAGCATTTGCAAGCCACTAGTATAGTCATTTACTTTTTACTAAAAACTTTACACAAGGTTGAAAACTGTATTTAGAATTTTTTTCAGCTGGGTGCCTGGAATCCGGGCATAGAGAAGTGTGGTGCATTATTTTTATACACATATTTTATTTATACAAATATTTTTTTATATTTGTTACAGAAATAGCAACCTAAAAAGTAGCTTGCTTTTAACCCAGAGGTTTGGTAGGCACTACCCTGCTAACCTGCACCTGCACCTTGCTCTTGATCTGACATGATTTGATGAGATGTCTGATTCTGACTTGCTGATTAGCCCTGCAGGACCAAATTCAAACTCTTAGAGCTCACATTGCTTGTTACCAAGATAATGGTGGTTTTTACCTTGAAAATCATGGTCATGTATCAGCTCATTTTCATCTTTGCTCATGCACAGTAGGAATGATAGTGTTTACATTTTATATGTGATTCTGCTGAGCTCAGAGGTAGCTCACCTTACCTGAAGGCTCACAGATGAGCTGACAAGCTGGAGAGAGCCAGGAATGAACTGAAGGGCTAGTTGCCCAGTAGATGGCTATGTCAAAGTTGCTCACTATGTTTGAGCCTAACTTTTCTTAACTGAAGTAAATGGGTGATAATGTTTGTCTTGCAGGTTGAACACTTGGTAAAACAAATGAATGAGAAAATATGGTATGTAGTGGGGATTCAGAGTTTACCCAGAGAGGTGCTTGTGATATCAAGAATCAGGACCCCAATGGGGCGTGGCCTGAATCACCTTGACCCAAGACCCAGACTTGCTCGTTCTCTTGGTTCCTGTGTCCATCAAGAGATGGTGGACTTTCCCGACTTCTCACCCTGTTTGGAGTCCTGTTTTCTCCTAGAAGCATTCTTATATTTGTAAGTGCTGTCCCCCTAATAAATATTAACTCATTGTATGGTGAATCGGATTTGATTAATTATAGCTATATCTGGCACCCAATGTGGACCACAAACCCATGATCCTGAGATTAAGAGTCTCATGCTCAACTGACTGGGCAGAAGACTGGCCCAGCAATGTTAGCACAGTTGGGATGTCGAGTAGCCGGACTGAGGGACAGCTGAGAGTGAGCCAAACAAGATGGTGGCACCAGTTCCAGGAGCCAGCCACAATTGTAAATGATCAAAGATTTTACTTGTCTTATAGACGTCTTCATTAAAGCCACAAGGAAATGATGGTGAATCCCAAAAGAAAGAATAATTCTAGACACACACACACATGCATGCACACACACACACACACACACACACACACACACACACACACACACACCAGAATAAATGATCAAGAACAGGTACTAAGTTATTTTGAAGGCATATGGAATCTCAACCTAGAACACAATTTTGCCAGTTCTCTACGTGCTCCTGTGTTACATAGAATCTCCTGGATACTCCAACAGTACAGTTTTGTGCTACACACATTTTCAAATTTATTTTAGTCAAAACTTTTTCTTGCACAAACTTTCATACGGAGTGCCACTGTTCAAAGCAGTGAGTGACAGCTGTGTCCCAGTTCCTTGTTCAGCTTCTCCCTTTCTCCACAATAGCTCCAAGATAACTTTATTAGAGCTTTGGGGTTCCATGAAGCCTAGAGTGAACACTAGATAAACTTTCTTCTTCCTGTTTCTCTAGTCAGATTGAGATGCATCTTTCTTATTTCTTTCTTTTCCATTCGTGTGCTCATGAACAACTCATAGATATAGGCTCATAGTTGTGCAAATTTTGCAAACCTCATTTTCAATCATTTATTGATCTCCTTACACAGCTTTATTAAAATCGTGTTTCCTTTTCTCTTAGCAGGCATTGTAAGACTGCTGTCAGCAGAAATACACTTAAGCAAAGTGATCAGAATTGACAAGAACTCAGTAAATTAGAAATTAAAAAACAGAAAGCAAGTATACAACTTTGAAGGAACCTAGCTCCCACCAAAATCTCCACAAAATAAAGGCAGTGAATCAACACGAAAGTCCAACCTGCACCAAGTTTTCCATGACTACCCAAGTTTGCTCTTCACATATTTGGAGAGAAATGCACAATTTCCTGTTAGGTATTGTGGTTTTAGTTGTTTAGTAGATGTTGTGATCATCCAGGGCCAGCCTTCCTCATGTTGTAAGACAGGAAAACACAAAAAACCAATGAAGAAGTTTCAAATCTCCTGATTATCTACTGATTCTGATTTACAAGAATGAGACCTCTGAAAACACTGCAGGTTGCATTCTCTTGTGCAAAAGGCCTTGAAAGAACCTACTGCAGCTTCAGTCCAGATGCTGGTCATGACATAGAGGCCTGTAAATTTTGTCTGAATGTAGCAATTGGTACTGAAAGGGAGTTCTGGCAAATGAGTCCTCTGCAAAGGTAGAGTCTCAGTCAAGAACCAGCCATGATTCAGAGTGGATGCACCTGACTCTTGGGAGAAATTGTCAGCACTGTTAGCCTTATCAAGACCATGGAGAAACTTTGGCATGCAGTTCAGTAGGGAAATTCCAAAGGGTTGAGGCAGCAACATTATTTTGCTACTTCCTCTACATGGTATATTCCTTTTGTGTTGATAAAGTTTAGGATAGTTTGAAGTAGCAGAACTATTGTTCTATTTGTTCTTCCTTAGGCAGGATCTTTATCTGGCTACAAACACATTTTTTTTGTGGGTCCTTGAAAGGAACGGCAAAGGAAGACAGAAAATACTGAGAGAATTTGGGAAGAAATCTCTTTAATCTGATGAGGCAGTTATAGGTGACTTCATTTTTCCACAGGTCTAAATGTAGTGTTATACATTTCAGAGAAATATGGTACAAGATGACTCATCAGATAGTGCTGGGTAATACAAGAATACACAATTGCCACATTTTCATCAAGAAATTGCATCTCAGTGTGATTTGCAAATAATTGCTTTTCTAATAGCACTTTTTAGCAGATAGTCTCAATATTTAGCATAATATTTTTGCAACAATTCATTGGCCATTAATTCTGACCCTAGTAAAGAAATTAATCAAACCTATTGACTTTTCTATTGTTGTGACAAAAAAAAAAAACCACGAACCAAGTAATTTAAAGAAGAAAGGATGTGCTGGGGAGCTCATAGGTCTAGAGAATGGTTTCATGAGCATCATGTAAGAGGGCATGGCCACAGATAGGCAGGCATTAGAGCTTTAGCTAAGAGCTCACATCTTTAGCTGTAAGTACAAGGCAGAGAGGGGGATAACTGGGAATGGTGTGAGTTTTTGAAACCTCCAAGCCCATTCCATTTACACACATCCTTCAACAAGGCCACACCTCCAAACCTTCCCAAATAGTTCTACCAACTGAGGACTAAGCATTGAAATTTATGAATCTATGGGGACCATTCTCATGAAAAACACATCTGTTCTCAATTTGAAACTATAGGGTACCTGATTACAACTGGAACAGAATGGTATTTTTTTTTTCTCACTGTACATGTAAGTAAAATTTAGGGTAAAATAAACACTATTAAAAGCTATTGGGGTGCATATTGTTTATTTCATTTTATGTGGTTGAAACAAGATGTGTACACATAGCTCAGGCTGGCTTCAAACTCACAGCAATTCTCCTGCTTCAGCTTCCCAATTCCTTAGAGTATAGACCATTTAATCTCAGACAGGCTATTTTAAATTTTATAATGACACCTAAATTTTCTAAATTGCAGGCCCTCAGGCTGTTAAGTCAAAACCTCCATTCTGCTATAAACTCTTTGCAGAACTAAGATTTTTTTTTTTTTTAGAAAGAAAGTCTTTCATAAGCACTAAATTTTCTGTGTCCATACAGAGGAAAAACAGATCAAAACAACTCCCAAGTAAAACTAGATAAATTCCAAAACAAGAAAGTTGAACAACTTTTTCAGTGTTTGGGGGATTTCTCCAAGTCTATGGTGTTCTCCAATTTTCTACCACCCACAATACTGAATTTTAATGGAAATTTTAAAAGTATTAGCTGTTCTTTTGTGATAGCCTTTCGTCAACTTGAAAACATAAAAACTGTGTATGGATTTAATAAAAAGGCCTCAGCTGCTTCCAGTACTGTAGTTGGAAACGTTAGCATCTTAGAACCATTTGATCTCAATTACTTTCATGGGAGAGGTGACATGGGGTGAAAAGAAAAGAAGTTCATAGGTCCTGGGGTCATGACACATGTATGACTCATTGCCACATGTATGACCAGCAGGGTGAGAGAAGGAGGAAGTTATGAGTTGCTTGGTGAAGCACCTTACAAAGAAGTGGTATCTATTGGACAGTAGCCTAAAGAAAGGTACACTAGAGCTGGAGAGATGGCTCAGTCGTTAAAGGCTAGGCTCACAACCAAAAATATAAGAAAGGTACACTCAGTTACAGCAGAGAAGAAATGGATGAAGATGTTGTGAGATTTATTTTCTCTTTCCTAGGCCAAGGGAAAAAAATCCAGAAAGAAAAGAGGCAAGACCAGGTTTCTTGAACTAAACTAAAGTAATTTATGCCACAAATTATATGATGAGCTGTTGATCATCGTGGTACAAAAGAATTTATTCACTGCTGGTGAAGGTGTAGGATTAGTTTGGAAACAAAAATATGTGAGAGCCTTGGGACTTCAGTCACCCCTACATTCTCTTCCTCTGATGCTTCAAATATGCATAACAGTCTCCATAGCCAAACAAATGCATTTGACTGAAAATTCATCATTAGCAATGATGATATGAAACCACGAATTATAGTTCCATATAGGTTTTTTTTGTGTTTACTGTGGTAAATATGTTAGTTTTACCAGATAGACTAATCAGATCTTATTCTTTTAGGTTTCAGTCCAGAATACAAACATTGTAAGCAGGAGTTTTTCTGTAAGATAATCTATAGGTTTCCTAATGAAAGTTTTTAAAGCATTCAAAGACCATAATTTTTGGGGTCTAATTACTTTGGTGGATCTGAATTAATTGGGGTATGGTTAAAAGTTGGATCTGAGACAAGAAATTGACCTTATTAATTTCCACATCGCTGCCTAGTTGAGTAAAGCTATTAGACCCTGAAAGATGTAAAACTTTTGTGTCTTTCTTAAAGGTAGTAACTTCCATGATCAGCAGCCTTATAATTAATTCTGTAATTTTAGTTGGAAGTTTGCTTATGGATTCATTCAACAAATATTTATTGAGCAATATTCTAGGCATCATGCCCAGTCCTGGGGATTTGGAGATGAATTTGGGAGAATGGAATAAACACTCATGAGCCTACGCTGTACCAGGCATCACTCCAACCAACTTATCATATGCCAAACAGTATGCACTAGGCAGCCACACCATGTAGACCTCATTCTTCCCTGGACTGTTTGTCCTTAAAATAAAATTCATTGTTATAAAATATTCCATTGCATTATAAAAATAATATGTGATTGCTATAAAGAATATGGAAAAACTAATAACTGTAGTAGAAAACCTTAGAGAAAATTACTACGAACTCGGGAGATTTTTCTGTATGAATACTCCAGAGCTGTTGTTTAAAAGATTGTAGTGTGTCCTGAGATGTGGGTTTTGGCAGAGTTGCTGATAGGGATTAGAAACTGAAGGTCTGTGCTTAAATTCATTGCTTGCTTAGTTTTTATTGGAAATGTCCTCTAAAAGCTCATTTGCTAACTTCAGAATTAGTGGCATTGGGAGACAGCAAACATATTAAGTATATAAGTCCTACTGGGAGTCTTTTGGTTATTAGGGCCATGTTCTTAGAGCTCATAGTAGGACCCCGGACTTTATGATCCCTTTCTTTTAGTCTCCAGCTGTGTGGTGAATAACTTTACCAAGTCATAGCACTCCCAACAAAATATGTTTGCTCCAAGTCAAAAACAAAGGAGCAGCTTTGGGGCATAAAATAAAACATCAAAACCACAAAACAAGATAAACCTTTCCTCTTTTTAAGTTGAGTGCCTCAGGTATTTTGTGGTAGTAACAGAAAGCTGAGAAATGTATTTTTTATGAGAGACCTTGTAAGATTTGTTCTCAATCCCATTTATATGCTCACCTCACTGTCTTTAATTGGAGGTCATGACCTCACCTTCCTTTAGTCTAAGAAATTATCATTTTCTCTGGGGTGCCAACATGATTTATCAATACACTCTCCCATTAAGTAAGACCACAATTATGTGCTTCTGACTTTCTTATGTAATACAATTTCCATTGTGATGAAATTGAACCCCCCCTCATCACACTGTGATGTACAGTACTTGAACAGGGCCCTTTTTGTTAATTTATTAATTAAATAATGATTCATTTAGCCTATTAAAGTTTATACTATGTAGTTTGATCATACTCACCCCCTACTACATTTTGGGACCCTATCTGTATCTTCCACCTAACTTCATCTTCTCTCTCTTTTTAAAATCAATAACCCTCTAGTTGAACACAGTAGAGCACACCTTTAGTCAAGTTTTTCAGGGAGGGGAAAGTGGAGTCAAGTGGATCTTTTTGAGTTCACAGTCAACCCTGTCTATATAATGAGATCCAGGACAGCCAAGGTAAGGTAATATAGTAAGACACTGTCTACACACACACACACACACACACACACACACACACACACACACACACACAGAAATGTAGAAACCATGAGTTCAATTAGTGACGCTCATATGTGCATGGGTATGAGGCCATTCCATCCAGGGGGTTGGGCAGCCAACCTACCACTGTTGACATTCTCTGAGAAAAGCAACTGTCTCTCCTCCATACGCAGCAATCAACTGCAATAGCCCCTAGGCTAGGAATCAGGCTGGACTTTTGACTGGCCTGATTTTGTGCTGGTCTTGCACAGATGACCACAGCTGGTGTAAATCTGAGTGCACAACCATCACATCATGTCCAGATGACACCATTTCACAGCTCTTTTCCCCGTCTTCTAGCTCTTAAATTCTTTCTAATCGCTCTTCTGCTATGTTTCCCGAGCCTGGGGGAGGAGAAGTCCCCCACTTCACTTGGTAAGAGACTGATCTATTTTGCACACAATAAAGTCCAAAAATAAATCACACAAATGGCTGAAAATTTGTGTTTATATAAATAAAGAAAAATATTCTAAAATAAACACTCGTAATCTCATAGAGTGGGTCAAATGCTTCACAAATCTTCAGCAACATGAAGAACTTAAAGAGGATCTTGGAATTAGATGTGGGAAGCAAGAAATCTCTGCTTTTTGGAGAAATGTTTAAGGAAAGTTTTTCTTGTTTAGTTTTTTTTGCTAGAGTTTATTAAAAGGAGCAGTTCTGAACAAGTATTTTCTTCAGTTATCTTTTAGTTCCTGGCTTCCTTCTAAGCCAGAGAACATTATCAACAGTCTCCATGCTGCTGCTGAGGTTTTTCCTTCCATTTGCAACCAGAAAGAAGATGCTGAGTCTTTGTGCATTCACTCGTCTCCACCACTGTCTGCCTTACAATTCTCCAGGCTTCCTGGACTCCAGGATTGCCTGCTCCAGCTCCATTGCATTGCATTAAGGAAGACAGAGATAGAGGGATGCACTCTCTCTTCCTCCAGGACCCTGTCCCTGGGTGCCATTCTCTCCCAATGTGAGCTATGTTTTCATGTATTTGGGAACAGGGGGCTGAGGCAATGTCCAGGACTCTAGACTGGCCAATTACTTTGTAACGATGGCCAACATTAGCCCAAAGGGTCTCAAGCTGCCATATATACACAAAGGACATAAGAGGTTCTAACACAGAAATAAGATGCATTGAACCACTAACTGTCTGCAAAAGAGCTTCTTACATCGTTTAGAAACTTAAATCTGGAACCATCCTGAAGAGAAAAAAAAAAGTGACAGAATGGAATTTGGAACACTCGTTTATTTAAATTGAATTTGCAGAATAAGAACTGGGTAAAAATAACATTTGGAGACTCTATTTTATACCATTCTTAAAGAGTAGTTGAGGATATCTGTAATCTGTGATGATATCTAAAGTGATACCAAACATATAAGAGAAAGACTTTCTTAGACATCTAGACCTCTATGCCCCCAAGAAATTTAACAAAGAATGTGACTTCAAGAAGACAAAGTGCAGAACAGCCAGCCAGGGTCATTTTCCTTCCCCTGCTATTGTGAGACATGCAAATGAATGTAGGCCCACAGAACACAGATGAAGAAGAATTTACATGAAACTAGCTAGCTAGGGAAGTGAAGGCAGAATATATAAACACCTCAGCACCAAACCAGTGTCTTCCATGCTTGGCACAGAATTTCTTCCCGCTGCAAAATGAAAACAGAGTGGTGGCTGAGTCATGAGCTGGACCAGTTCAGCCCTCTGCAGTGCCGAACATCTGGGCCCTGGCTCCATGAAGCGCGCGATGTAATTTTCAGTTCTTTTGCACCTCCCCGCAAAGGCCCTTATCTCCCCATTCTCAGCCTGACAGGGTGCTTATCTGTTTTGAACATTCAGTCCTCCTTTGCAGAAAGACTTTCCAAGAGAAATCCGACCCTCCTTCCAAACTGCCAAATACAGCCTGGCTTCTGTCTCACAACCATCTGGCTGACTGCTTTGTTCCTCCATTAACTCAGAAGCTCTCTCTCTCTCTCTCTCTCTCTCTCTCTCTCTCTCTCTCTTCTCACACACACACACACACACACACACACACACACACACACACACTATTAATATGTTTTATCAGTCATGGGCTTTCAGGCTTTGGTGAGTTTTTATAAAAACATTAAAAGCATGTGGCTGCATGTGAAGACAGCTGGATCCTTCAGGTCAGGAGTGGCTTTATAAACTCACAACTGCTGCTGTTCACAGATTTTGGGTCACAGGAGCCTGTGAAAATAAGGGGGTAAAACGGGAGATGATAATCCTAAAAAATAAAAAACAATGGGGTTGCCTTGATCTCTCCTGTGATCGTAACCCATGTCAGAAGCAGTCTGCAGTGCTTCCTCTTCAGCCAGGGGCAGCAAATGGTAAGAGTCAAACCATATTTCTGTGACTCAAAAATCTTTCAGAAATTTACTCAATTTTTGTTGCAATTTCCAAAAATTGTTTTAAAAAATTCTTATGAACTATCATTTCTGCTCCCCAGGTTTCATATTACCAGGAGCACCTGACTTCACCCATCATTAGGTGAAGTTCCCCCATGTAGTTACAAATATGTATATTGAAGAAAAGATTGAAGCTACAAAGGGAATTCATGCAAATTATTTCATTGGCTGGCACAATGAGCATGAGTCGATCAGCAGCTAGACATTGCACCACACTACCCTACTCTACACTGCTTGTGTTTTTGTTGATTTTTAGTGCTGGGATTAAATCTGGGGATTTGGACAGCCTAGGCAAGCACCCTACCACAGAATCACACTGCTAGCCCTCACCTCTCACTGTTCTACTCTTGGTGACTATAAAGTGAACCACACAGCCAGGCAGAATAGTACACCATATGCCTCTAATCCAGCAGCACTCAGAAACGAGAGATTAAGGCAAGAAGTGAGTTCAAGGCCAGCCTAGAGTGCCTGGAGAAATCTTGTCCCTTTCCTGTCAAAAAAAAAAAAAAAAAAAAAAAAATACAAAACAATGCCCCTTCCTACTGATAATGAAACAGCAAGACAGCAATGTAGCTGACTCTATTTTATAAGATAACATCTGCACTCTAGGATTATGAGGGCTTATACACCTCCTCAATGTTAATGTGGTGGTTTGAATAAAAATGCCCCCATAAACCCATAGGAAGTGGCACTATTAGGTGTGGCCTTGTTGGAGAAAGTGTGTCACTAGGGGTGAGCTTTGAAGTTCCAGAAGCCCAAATCAGGCCTGTGGCTCACTGTCTCTTCCTGCTGCCTTCAGATCCAGAGGTAGAGCTATCATCTACATCTCCAGCACCATGTCTGTCTGTCTGTATGCTACCATGCTTCTTGACAATGGCAATGGACTGAACTTCTGAAACTGTAAACCAGCCCCCAATTAAACATTTTCCTTTGTAAGAGTTGCATGATCATGAGATCTCTTCACAGCAATAGAAATCCTGACTCATACAGCTGATGAGTAAAAGAAGTAGAAAACTAATTTGCATAGACTTAAAAATATTTCCCACATGATTTTTAATACAGGAAGAAGCTTCATCTCTCAAACTTTGGCGCTTTAACTTGTGACCCAGGGGTGACTTTCCTCAAAATGAGGTACTGACAGCATATAAACTATATCCAGGCCTATCTGCTTTGAAGCATTACTCATAATTATATGTTGTGATAGTTTAAATAAGAATGGCCCCCGAGGCTCATATATTTGAATGCTTAGTCACCAGGAAATGGCACTATTTGAAAGGATTACAAGTGTGGCCTTATTAGAATAGGCATGGCTTTGGGGGAAGAAGCCCAAGCCAGGCCCAGTGTTTCTCTTTCTGTCCACAGACTAGGATGTAGCTCCCAGCTACTGCTCTAACACCATGTGTACCACCACACTCCCTGCCATGATGATAACTCCTCACTTGAGTACTTTCTTTTATGAGTTGCCATGATCATGATGTCTCTTCATAGCAACAGAACACCAAGACATAAACTGAGTTGGCTTTCAAGAAGGGCTTGAAAATTGAAAGCGTAAACTATTTGCACAAAAATAATCTGCAAAACTTTTAGTTTTACTCAAGAACAATTTTAGATCTGGCATGAAACAATAGTTACAGCCGAGGGGGAATTTAAAAGGTCTTCTACATGACACTTTGTTGAGTGTACCCTCCATAGCGGTGATAGCTAATAAAACTTCCTGCAAAAAAGGGGAACTTCCTATGCTGTTCTGTATATAGGCCTTGCAGGAGTGTCCCACCCAGGATGGCTATAAATACAGTGCAACACTGCAAGTTTACTTTAAGCACCACAAGAAGCTTCTGTAGCATGCCTGTAAAACTTAAATGTGTAACTCACAACCCTGAACTTAGCAGGTGATGTGCTGCAGCATCAAAAGGTTGGACAAGCTGTCTTCAGAAACATGGCTTGTGCATTCCAGGAAGTGAATGAGTTTACTTTCATGAATTTTAAATTTAAAAATTTACATGTAACTACCGGCTTTGTGTGGAGCAATCTGTGTATACTGATCTTAACACTGGAGATAACCAGGAATTGCTTCTTACTGGAGGAGAGCCTTTCTCTTTATAGACAGCAGAGAAATTTGTCAGATTTGTAAACCTGCTTTTAGTATGTTGTAGTGTCTGTAAAATGTGGAACACAGGTGGTGCTAGGATGCAGCCTCTGTGGAATGTTTCTGCAGACTCATCCTCAGAGGAGGCAGTAGCTATGCTTACGCTTCGGGGGGCCTCTTAATGAAGCAGTGCTTATTTTTACCTGCTCAGTCCTAGTCATTTCATTAACTATCAATATGCTCTGTGCTCTATAATGATTCCAGTCAATGTGAGATGAAAGGAAATGGTTTTTTTATTCTCCTTCTCTTACTTAGAGACAAGTAAATAAAACTTCAGGCTTTGGATATTCACATACATGTACACATGCATGTGCACACACACCCATCAAGAAGGCATAAAAACATAAAATTAGAAACCATATTATACAGACAAAAGAACAGTAAGACAAAAAATGCACAAAGCAACATAGGACAAATGTCTATAGAATACCATTGAGTTTGTTTTATGTTTACTATTTACTGCTGGGCATGGGACCTGCTCTTATGTGTTGTTAACATACCTAGTGAGACCCCATTGGAGAAAGTAGTTTTGCCTTTGTAAACAGATTTCAATTGGAAATAGCTTCTTGGTTAGATGCTGGAGTCTAGCTCCAGTGGGTTTCGGGTCCCAAAGAGGAGGGAGATTGACACCATCTGAGGGGGAATCAGGATGGCTGCTGCCTTGTTTTTAAAAGGCTGTGCCTTTTCACACTCTATGACTTAACAGTAGTCCAGCCACAAGAAAGACTGAAAGCAGATTTGATGATTCCTGGATGAAAGTGGTCATCAGCTTTATCTCAGCATTTTTCCTAAGGCAAAAAGTGAGAAGTTCACTAAGTATCTAAGTGTCTATTGTTTTCTCAGGTTCAGTGATCCCACCAAAAGTCCTGTTACACTTCCTCCTGCAAAGTCTCAGCTTCTGTGGTCAGGAGGTGTCAGACACTGAGTCCTGAGAAAAAAAACCCGTAAGAGCGATTTTCATTCCTCAAGGGGCATGATGCAGTGGTTGCACTAAGCTGTTCCCTAATTGTGTTCCTCTGGTTCTTAGTTTTATATGTGCCTGCTGCCCTATTGTGCTCCCAAAAAAGAACGTCCTAATATTTTACTCTTTTTCTGTTACACCATACCATTCTGACTTCTCCATGCTTAGGGCTTTGGATTTGGGCCCATTGTTTCCCTTAACTGTATGCTTTCAACCCTGTGTGTCCAGTTAGTAAGTTTTAACTTCTCTATTCTGGGTGTAATCAGGGGGAACAATGGGAATTCTCGTCTGCCGTGTTATCACACCATATGGTTCTACAGTGTTGGAGATTTTTTTTTCCAAAGAGTTATTTTGTTTAAAACAATTGCAATCATATATATCCTCATCCTCCACCAAAGTGTTCCCATTATCAATATGCTCTGTGGTCTAAAATGAACTCGGTCAACGTCAGATGAAGAGAAATGGAAACTCCTAAAACACATAGTGAGAATCATTAAAAATAAAGGTAAAACGTGGTGGAGAATTGTCACCTACAATGTCAGAATGCTGAACTTGTCAAGCAGCAATGGTCACCATGCGGTTTATATCCGTTAGGGGTGGGAGCCGGTGTCCCCTTTACCCTCTCAGTGCTGGGACCCTGCCTAGCTTGAACCTTGCAGGTCATGAGCATGCTGCCACAGTCTGTGAGTTTAAGGGCAATTTTCTTGTAGTCCTTGCAGTCATTCACTCCTACTGGTTCTTACAATCTTTCTGCCTCCCCTTCGGCATAGTTCTTTGATCCCTGGGGACGGGGAAGAGTTTGGTGGAGACATCTCATTAATGTCTCTCATTCTGTGCACATTGTCCAGCTTGGGACTCTGGGTTCATTTTCATCTTCTTATAAGAAGTTTTCCTGATAATGGATGAATTATATATATGGGTATATATGATGGCTATGAGAATAGCAGAATATCACTAGGAGTCATTTTATAGATATGATCCTTTATCAGAACAACAGTATTTGGTTTTCCCCTAGGCTCAGGGTGAAATCCTCAGAGCCAGGAGTAGGCTACATCAAGTTGAGTTGTTGGCTGAAGGGGCCTCATAGAAATCCTCAGACATCTTAGGATATTGCCAAGGTTATTGATGGTAAGACTTTATTGCTGAAGGCAACATTTATATATCACATAACACAGAAAAGTCAAGCTAATACTAGACTTTTCACTCATTAATGACTAGTGTTCATGGTACTAAAAGGTACTCTGCTCACTACGGCTAAACACCAACCCAGCTACTAGCCCTGTGGTTTATGATGGTGATCTGCCCACATGATATGCTGGTGCAGTGGTCCCTAGAGTAACCAACCACTCTCTGATTGGAAGTAATGCCCACCACACTAGCTGTAACCCATGCCTGACACTGCCCAGAGCTTTATAAAGATTCTCTGTATCAGTTCAAGAAACTTTATTGCAATTTTTAGTTTTTTGTGTGTGAAACACTGTTGAATTCTTCATATATTTTACCTGTGGACACTGAGAAAATATTTACTAAGCAAAGAATACTGATTTCAATTTTTGAATAACAAATCTAAGTTGCATTCTCAGGGCAAAAATTGCTCAGACATGCTCTTTGTCTATGTTCTTGGAGTGAGTCTACTTGTTAATATTCTCTACTTTACTGAACTTTACTCTTATCAGTGCTGTCTTTGTATTCTTTTGTTTTCTCCTTCAGTTTACTTTGTGCTTTGCTCTTGTTTTCTGAGATCCCTCAGCGGGGAAAGTGTGCTGCTGTCCTCAGAAGTTGCATATTTTCTCCTATGCTCTTGTTCCTCCCCAGGTCAGCATGCTGTCTCACTTCGCCTGTGTTTTCATCGTTGACTGTAACTGACTGTCAAACAATAGACTGTAACACATGCACTTGGAAATAATGTGGCTGTAACCTGGTGCTTTGCACATGTCACCTAAGTAATTGGACCATAGTTATTCCCAGCTTCTATTCACTGAGTTTTCTTTTGTTTGAAGATGAGAAATTGAGAGTTGAAATCTCCTACTATGTGTTGACTTGCCCATTTATTCTTTACATTAGTTAAATATTTTAAGTCTCTTATAATTGCTAAATTTACAATGATGCTGTATGTTAACATCATTTAACACATAAGAAAACTGAGACTTATTTTAGATTTTTTTTTAATCTGAGATTTGAAATAAACAAGTTCTAGAGAAAGTAAGGACAGAGTCCATATTCTAACCCAGACAAATAGACACTAGATCCTCGGCTAGGGAAGAGCGCTGTGGAATAATCCCCTCCTTACTTCTGGGCTCTGATGCATTTGCAATGTGTGCTCATGGATCAAATGTACTAACAGAAATCTTCATAGACTATCTGACCACTGAACAACTTTGTGGTATACAGACAAAGATAGGAATAAAGCTCCTGGGGACTCAGAATAGTCTGCTCTAGATATTAGTCACTTATGAGTCTCTGCCCATCTTGGGAGCCTCATCTCCACAACTGATCCACAACACTGAAGTTACAGGGCATCTCTGATATAAGCTTTTGTAATGAGATAAAGAAATTGTCTACACCATTGCAGTCACATCTTAAGACTGCTGCATGGACCTGAGCTAGCTGTGGAACACCAGAGATGACTCAGTTTATGGGGCTGACAGCAAAGGTCTGCCTTTCATATGAGCAAATATCTGGGATGGATACCTTTTCAGCACAGATTCTTTTTCTAGATTACAATGTTCACAGTCACATTTTATACTGATTCATCTACAGCCACTTAGCTGTCACAGCTAGGTCACCATCTGAAGATTATTAAGGCCTCATAGAAAAATCTAATGACATACAAGCTTTGGTCTGGTTCTGTCTGGAATATAAGTGTCCAAACTCTAAAACTCTATAGGACTGCAGACTCACCAAATCTAAACATTCTGTGCTATTCCATGTCCAACCAGTCAGACCTAAAACTGTGGCACCCCTGTTATCCTCTCCCTCATTCCCCCATCCTTTGACCTCACTGCCCTCCATCCTGTCTGTAAAGATGTGGGGGCATCTTTCTTTTACAGTCATCCAGGGAGAAAGGGGGACTCACCCATACTAACACTGGATTGGAATTTGAAGCAGGAATACCTGGTTCAGGTGAACTTTAAGGGCATTTGATATGGCCCATGTTTCACCAACTCCACACACCTAGTCCCACATACAAGGTGGACTGAGAATTACTTTTGCTGGATATTTTTTATAGAAATATTATACCTGATTCTGAAGTTTCCATAATTAATTATCACAAACTCTATGGTGGGAAGCAACAGAAATGCATTATTGCACCATCCTAAAAGCTAAAATTGTGAAAGCAAGCATCTGTTTGGGGGGGCAGTCTTTGATACAGAGGCATCATTTGCAGTCTAGCCTCTGTCTTCCTATTTGTGTTATTATATTTCAGAGCTCAAAGATAACACAGGATGGCCTCAAAAATCCTAACCTAATTATATCTAAGACTCTTTTACAAACAAAGTACAGACCTTGCAACATGGACCCATCTTTCGGGGAGGAAGGTAATCTTTTGCTCACTATGCAATGGACCTCCTTTGAATTTTTTTGTTTGGGCTTAGACTTGTTATATGCTAAAATTAAGTAGAATGGCAGACTTAATCAAATTTAGGAAAAGTTTGAGTTCCTGTCGTAAAGGAGGAATCCAGCTAGGAGGCAGTGACATCAAAACAGACAAGCTATATAGCACTGCCCTCCAGATTACTGTAACCTAATAACTGGTTCAGAAGCAGTTGATCAAAGGCACCAGGGCAGTATCAGGCGTTATGTTGCCATGCTGTTGGACACTCTCACAGTTAGCATATATGAGTAATTGTAACATCAACAAAAAGTCTCTCCTCACATCCCACAGTTAAAGGAAATGCCATCATTTCCTTTGCCTTTGGTGTGAACCCAGCATATGAAAGATGACAGTTCAGGAAGCCGACGAGAGTTAAGGCGTGCCAACCCTGACTCTTTGAAATGATTCCATGTGGTATGTAGCAGGATTTTGGCCGGTTCCAACTCCCTTTGATTCTTGTGGCCAGACACTTACTTGTAAGCGAATGTAGAACTCAAAACAAGCCTTTCGCTGGAGCAAGCAATCAGCAATTCAAGGCTTCCCAAAATGCAATGAAGGATCAAAGATGGGAAATATGTTGATGTCAGCAAATGCTCACTATTCCCACCCTAGAAAAACTGGCAAGTTCCCTGAGAGTACCACCTTCTAACCTAAAGAGGCCAATGCACTTTGCCTACTTTTTCCACCAATGTGAATTTAATAGATAATTCATTAAAACAAGACCTTTGTACTGCCTGAATTCACAACAAAGTCACCAAATGAATTAAGCCAAAAAGGAAGAAAGTTCAAAAACCTCAACCTCCCCCTACTCCACAGGATTCATTTCTTTTCTCCAGGTGTTGCACTTGTGCATTTGCTTTCTATTTTTCTGAACCTTCAGCCATTTTATAAGGAGATTCTCTCCAATGCAAGCTCAGTGCTATGACACTCAATGCCAAGGAGTGAACAACAAAAGGAGAAGAAAATGGTTGGTTCATTTAAAAAGTTCCAGGATTCATGGTCCTCAATTTTGCAAGAAACACTAGGAAAGAAAATTAAAGAAGAATAATTTAAAAATAAACAGTTTACTCATGTGTTTGCAGAAGAGTAGAGAAACAGGGTTCTAACACTGTGCTACAGGCACAGGGAACAAATGAGGTCAAGGCTGAGAGTTTGCTACTTGGGGATTCCCAGCAGGAAACGGAAGAAGAAAGAAAGGAAGGAGAGGGGAAGGAAGGGAGATGAAGTGAGAGCATGGAAACCCCATTGCTTGGTGTCTGGCCGGATTCAAGACTCAACTTGCAGCAGAAGCCAAGGTCATAAGTTTCAGAGAGTGGAATCAGGGTGGAGATGCCCACAGGGAAAGCCAGTTTACAGACTTAGTTCAGATTCAGACTTAAACTTGCATGCCAGGCTGGAGTAAGACGCCATCTTGGTTGTTTCCCTACTGCTGTCAGAACAGAAATCCACCTTCACACCCCTCTTCACCCCCAGTTCTCTTTCTCACTAAATTGATTGGCTGCATTTGATCTCTAGGTCACAGATTCTGCCAACTAGGGATACCCTTTCATATGAGGCTCTCCTTTCTTAGGATTTTCATTCTGTTATTACACCAGATAGGAAGCTACCATTGTACTGTTCATTTTTAAAGCAATGCTTTTCAACTCCAAAGTAAGTTTAAGTCTTCATTAAGGTAAATTATTCTTCTTTAATTTTCTTGCATACCTCAGAAGGCTTCCAAGGTACCACCTCTAAATTCAGTACTTAGGGTTGTTATTCATCAAGGTCAAGAAAACATGAGCTACTTATCCAGATCACAAATACTTTCTCTCTTTAAGGCACACACCAGACATACCCATCACTCCTGAAGTATAGCACTGTTTCTTGTGTGGATAACATGGGGCTTTTACATCGACTTAATGAAGTTCAGCAGCATATTCTCAAACATTGTAAAGTCTCAGGATACTCTGCATATTTTCCTCAAATTTAATAATTTCATCTGTAATAGGCCTGACCTGAGTAGGAATTTTGCATTCAATCTTTTTAGTTTTAGAGTAATTAGTGAGCATGAGCATCAGGGTAAAAGGGGTCTTCTGCATTGCTATTCCTTTCTAATACCAAGTACCATCCAGCAAAATGCTAGAATAGGATTGTCATTACTTCCTTACCTATCGCACCTGGAAGGCTAAGTTAGCATGGGCAGAATAAAATTATTTGAAGGCAACTTATAAAATATAGGTGGAATAAAAGAAAATGGTAGAAGTTGATGACATGAATATTATAGGTGGAACTAGATCTTCAAAAATTAGCATGCTCATGCATGGAAGTAGGGAGCATATGCCTTTAATCCCAGCACTTCGGAACAGTGGCAGATAGATTCCCGAGTTTGAGGCCAGCCTGGTCTACAAAGTGTGTTCCAGGACAACCAGGGTGACAAGGCAAAACCCTGTTTAGGAAAAATAGAATTAGCATACTCATGTATGCCAGCTTGGTATCATTTGCTTCACCAGACCCCAACACTATTATTTTTACATCAGTGAGTCTGACTCAAAACATAAGTTTCAGAGCATTCAGAGAAGATTTTCCTTAGATAACCTTTAGATGTGACCACCATGAATCACTTAAGAATCATCCAGCAAAAGGTTGGAATTAGATGACGGTGACTTTGACTCATATATGAAGACGATAAGAATGAGGAAAACAACCAAGAACTAAGGTCAGTTGTAAACAAGAGCAAGAAGGTGAGTTCTGACATTAACTCTCATTTCCCTGCTTTTGCAGCAATTTCCCGCTGAACTTTCTTAGATCTTATTGTTACAATACTTTTAATATACAGCTCCTCAGTTGCTATTTTGCTGATTATTGTTTAATCCTCATGATTAGGGACCCTTCATTTCAGTCATTTCCTTTCTTTGGAGAATATAAAGAAATACACCCAAATAAGCTACTTTTAAGTGATAAACACAGGTGAATTAAAGAATATCTGTAGCACTGGCAATGTGAAGATATATGAGTATGTTTCCAAAGGATGCTTGTGCGTGGGTCAGGAGACAGAGTGAGAAGATCTTTTAGTGTGAGTGAATAAAACAAAGAAGGCATTAGTTTTCTCTCTTCTCCTGCTCTCTGTCTTCAGACTAGAAGAACTGTCAATCAAACAAGTGGCCCGTAGTTGTCATTTTGGCAGCTATGACTGCTTTAAACTCCTCATGGATACTCAAGAGTCTCCTATTTAATATCAGACATTCCCAAGAAACTTAATGATAGCCATAGGTAGCAACGGATAGACCATGTTTACTGTTGCTCTCTTGGAGTTTGCTTTGCGTGACTTTGTTTCAGTCATGGCCACCTAGATGCCTTGCAATAGCCCTGGAGAATTCAGTTTCACACACAGTACAGCTTCAGAAAGCTCTAACTAGTCCACACTCCATGTTCACTGTTTCCCTATGATTTTTACAGGTGTCAATATGGTGAGGGAGGAATTCCTCCTCTGTTCGTGATGACCGGGGCAGTGGACCAATGTGCCTGCAGACCAGTGTAACTATGTAGAAAGCAGATAGGCAACAGGAGAGAGGTTATGTGTATGTGTGACTGTCTATATAATCAGCCTTGCTCTCCCTTTCCTAGGGACTCCTATAGACCTCCCTCCTCTACATCTCCCTCCTGTGCTGCTGCAGTATTATGTCTCAATAATGTCACATCTGAATGGTGCTATGGCCTTCTGTGTTCTGTATTGTTACTGGAGCAGATTGAGCTGGCAGCATGAAGAGCAGACAGAATGCTGAGCTAAAATTCATCCAAGTACAACCAACAAGAAGATGGCTGAAAAGCAGAGGAGACAGCTAGAAGAGCAGAGACTGTGGGAACCTAACATTAAGGCCAAGAGGAGAGAATATAGATATGAGTTTAGGATGCACAAAGTAAAATATCACTGAGAGATGATAAAGTAGTAATGCTACAAGCTTTACAAGAATACCAGAAAGCCATAAAAATCATACTTCTGCCATCCAAGGAAATATAATACTGAGTTGAGGTTCCTGACACTCTAAACCCGGAGCTATAACCCAAACTGATAGATTCTAGGACACTGGCCCTTAAAACCTAAGATGGAATACTAGGGACAAAGAGTACCAGCATCTGAAAGGAGATACATTTTGCCTATTTGTGGTTGACATCCAAATAGAGCTAAAGAATTCACATCCCACTGCAACACACTTATCTAGAGTCCCAATGGTGTAGAAACAATTTTTGGAGTTAGTAGAATTTTGTCTCAAGAACATAATCATTTGAGACTAGATTCAAGTACAATTCTAAGTGTGTGATTATATACAACGTCATTAAATTTGATAGTATGCTTACCAAGTGGGAACTGACAACAACTGTAATCACTTTTACACTTAAGAATGTGGCAGTGTTCAGTGATGCTTCTCACATAGATTCCTGGGCTCTGGGTCAATGTTTATCTTCGATACTTTTCACTGTTATGAGCTGAGTGAACTTTGCCCTTCTTAATCTCCAATTTTGCTCTCCCATTCAGACCTGGGACTCTCTGTGTCGTATCTCTAGCATTTCTTTCACAGACCTGCTTGATGAGCCTCTGCCATGTCTATAGTGCCTCACTCTCCATCTTGAAAGGGGTCAACTCATTCCTATGTCCACATGCCCTACTTCTTAGCTCTTGAAGTCAGTACAAAGAATCAACATCAAAAGGCAACACACACACAAAGCATTATTTACAAAGCAATCAAGGGTGAAGAAGAGGGAGAGCCAAGCTGTAGGAAATTGCTTGAGAGTATTAATAAAAATAAAGCCTGGTGATCTGAGGCCTGAGGAAGGGCAACAGGAGTAGTATGTGCTGAAATAATCAACTTCCAGTGTTTTTTATATGGCTCTTTCTATAACAACTTAAAACAGTATTACTGTACTGTAAGGTTATATACAGCCTGGGCCCTTAGGTATAAAAATGGTCACTTTATAGAACCCAAATGAAAGGTGGGTGGTTTCAACTGGCATTATTAAATCTGGTGAAATTCTTGAAAACTTAGACCATCTCAGTATCTACAACAAAACTGATGAGAATGCATTGTTTATCTAGGGGATCTCCAAAGCTGGTGATGAAGCAATTAAGTGAAAGTAATTGAGGAATATTTAGACTTTCCACTGGTTTTGGTACTTTAAAATACTTTAAAGAAATCACAAGGTAAAATATTTTTTAGAAATAGTAAGAAGTGTTTTCAAAGTTGTGGGATGTGGTTAAGAGCACTGACTACTCTTCTAGAGGCCCTGGCTTTGGTTCCCAGCACCCACTTGGCATCTCACAACTAGTCTGTCACTCTCATTCCAGGGAATCTGACGTCCTTTTCTGACCTCCGCTTGCACCAGGCATGCACATGTGGTTCACATGCATGCATACATGTAGGCAAAACACTCATACAAACAAACACAAACAAATAATTTTTTCAAATTAAAGAAAAGAAAAACAAGAAAGGGGGAAAAGAGGAGACAGGAGGGGAGGAAGAAACAACTGAGGTATAGCCTGAATTGTTTGTGCTCCACATCCACTTCATCTACTGACCTATGGGTCTGAATGTGATGCTCTAAGAGGTTGGAATCTTTAGAAGATGATTAGATAATGAGGGAAGGTGTCTCATAAATAGAATTAGCTGTTCTTAAAAGCTAAGGGAGGCTAGAAAGATGGGACAGCCATTAACGGCTAGGTTTACATCCAAAAGACAGAAAAATGATGAAGGGTTTTTGAGGGAGATCACAAAGAAGGTTGAAGAGCAACCTCTCACAAAACCTTCATCTATAGGACCCTCAGCTTTGGAGGGCTCAATTTCCACGAGTTTAAACAATAAATTTTTTTGTTACTTTAAAATGACATGGTCTAATGTGCTTTCTTTTATCTGCCCATGAAGGCTAAGACAAACTTTGTGATAAGAATTTAGACCCAAGGTAAAAACTAAATGATACTTGAGGCAGGGATAGAAGATGGACAAGATGGATGTTCTGTGATTATCAAAGGCTGACTAGTTCTCTTCATAACTCTGCCGAACTTTCATATACACCTCCACTACCATTACCACCACACCGCACCCTCTGTACACATTTGCCTGCCACTAAAATTTCCCCAATTTCTTCCTCTAATCTAATTAGCATGGACTGTTCCTTTCTTCTGAAAGAAGCTCCTTGGGGAATATCAGTTCAGATAATTAAGACCTCAGTTTCTTTCTTGGGCTTAAATAAGTAGTTAATAAGAAGGTGATTAATCCACCCATTATTAACACAACTTCATATTTTTAGAGTTTTTGGGTTGAAATATTTAGATTAAGAAGATTATCTTACATAAATAAAAACCCTCCAGTTTTCAGTCAAATAGGCAGTTATGTTGAAACCATGAGGAAAGTTGACGGTTCAGCTTTGATACCAACCACATCACATTGACTACAAATAACACATCAACTTTTCCTAAAGAAGGGCCTACTTCCACAGCTAGACATTATTTGGAGAGAGTGTCCTTGGAACACACAGCTTTAAGTAAAATGTCTCCATCAAGTCTCCTCTGTCAGAGCTTAAGAAACTCTACAGAAGAGGAGATGAAAAGCCTGTAAGAGCCAGAGGGGACAGAGAACACCAAAAGAACAAGGCCCTCTGAATCAATAAAGCAAGCCTCATCCGAGCTCACAGAGACTGAAGCAGCATGCACAGAGCCACGTGGGTTTGCACCAGGTCCTCTGTGGGTATATTATAGCTTTTAGTTTTTATGAGATTCCTGAGTGTGGTCTCTGGTTTTCGTGTCTGCTCTTGGGGCTCTTTTCCTTCTGTTGGCTTTCCTTGCCCAGCCTTGACGTGATGGGTGTTGTTTCATCTAATTGTATTTACTTTGCTATGTGTGGTTGTTATCTCTTAGAAGCCTGTTCTTTTCTAATGAGAGACAGAAAGGGAGTGGATGCAGATGGGAGGGAAGATGGGAAGGAACTGGGAAGAGTAGAGGGAGGGGAAACTGTAATCAGAATATGTGATAGGAGAAAATAATCTGTTTTCAATAAAAGAAAATAAAGAACGTTCTAGTCCAACCGCATTCACTTCTCAGTTTTCTTGAAATTGAGCAAGGAGTGAGCATATGGTTCCTTCATCTGCTTTGCTCTCAGCTGGGTTGGGTTGAGCAGCTAAGCTAAAGCCACAGAATTCTCTTTCAACTTTCCTCATCTGGGTTATCTTCTATGCTCCTGTTTCTCATCACTGTTGGAACCTCACAGTGTAGAAGCTCAGTAGTGTATGTGGGGATAACTTAGAAGACCTCGCCCCGAGAAACCACTGTCAGCTCAGAAGAGGTTTGGTAGGAAGTAGCAATAGTCTTAGGAGGATCTTCTGACATTGGGTCTTCCCATCCCCTCGCCAGGCACCCTGCTCTCCCTCCTATGGAGCTAACATCAGACTCAGCCTTGTTCTTTGAGATCCCTTCCTGCTCTCCAGACCTCCATCCCAGCCACAACACTGTCCTAAATATTTTCATGTACCAGGCTGTATCTGAATCACCTCACTTAAGAGCTCCCCTCAAGACATCTTCTTTCATTACCCCTGAAAACCAATCTCAACATTGATGTGCCTTATAGCACAATTAGCTGTTAGTATAAGAGAGACTGCTATGGTGCAAACAATTGTTTTCTGATCTAGAAGATTCATGGAGTTTTTCTCTTTGTGAGACTCCATTAAGTTGAATATTTAGGATTTTTGTTCTGACATATTTCAATACAATTTTAAATGCCTTCATTTTTACACTTACCTATTCTCTAAGGACTATTTTTTTTCATCTTCCTACAAAACTAGGATCAAAAAATGGCTAGTACCTTAAAAAATTATCAAAAGATGTTGATTTCTATATTAATGAACCCTTTTGTAGAAATGGAAAAGTCTATTAATAAGGTAATGAAATATAAATTTCCAGGCTCAAATTCGTGGGTAGGCTGTCCTAACTGGCTGATTAAATGTTGATAAGTCATTGGCTTCTTACATTCAGCTTATGTAACTATAAAATGGACTTTCTTGCACTTGCCTTTTTAAGGACTCTTTCTGGGAAAGCATAATGTGCAAGGTGACTATGAAATGGATTTTTACAAGGAACTTTGTACTTTCACCCATGTGATTTGGTGTGAATTAGATGACAGGAAGCCTGGGGTCAGATTTTTGTGTTTCTCTTTGTGCAGTAGGAATAGAAATTCTTTTTTTATATTATGAGAAGCCATTGTTTTTAATTTCCTTTTTTTTTTTCAGTCTGGATCCCTATGCAGTTTCAGAGAACCAGCCTCATATTCTCTCAGCCCATCTGGCACCAGGTTTGATTTATGAGGTCACTTCTTGACCTCCCTGTTCATGGCTACACTGGGGACCAGTTACTCACTGTGTACCCTGTGATGCACTGAATCATAGCCAGCAGGAAGCAGCAGAAGTGGACCTGTAGGATGCTCGTGAGAGAGGAAAAACAGGAATTGGTCTGCTTGAGACAGCAAAGATCTCCCAAAGAGGGAAAAAAACTGATCAGAGCCCATTATGGTACAAGCTGCAAAGGATGCACTCCTTTGAATGCACACTTTTGAACACCTTGCTTGGAAACTAACCAGTAAATAGAACAATGGTAAGTGGCCTTCCTGTCCCAGATAGGTGTGGGGCTCCCACCGTGGCCCAACATTAGTAAAGATTTGTAACTTCTCTATGATATGAATGTTCAGGGAGCCAACTTTGGATCATGTCAACTGTAATTTGAATCTTGAGTTTATGTAGCTTTATGGCTAAATGACCTTGACCACTTTCAATGTCACCTGTCTATCTAAAAATGTGCTATTAGTTTTTGATGAAATTAATAAGAGAAGACACAGAAAATTTTTATCACTATGGTTGGCACATGATAAGCACACATGAATTGACACATAGTAAATAGGACTCATTACCACTGCTGTTAAATTAAATTGACAGAGACTGCTATGGTTTGAATGTCCTGCCCAAAGATTATGCACAAATCATATCTGTATTACAAGGTATTAAAAAATGGGACAGGTTGGATTCTTTAAGACATCATTAGGCTGTAAGGGCTCTGCTCTCATGAATGGATGAGCCCATTTATGAATGAATAAGTTGTTCTTAGACTGAATCTCAAGATTGGTATAAAAGCCAATTTGTCCCCATTTCTTGAAGATGTGTTCATCTGTTCTTGTGACACCTCACTACTCTGCAAAGTCTCCAACAGCAAGAAAAGTCCTGAAAGTGTATTGTATCTCAACACTGACCAACTCAATCTTCAGGTATAGGGGCTGGCAAAAACAATTACTCTATTAAGTAATATTTAGTAACATCATCAGAAAACTAAGGCAGACATTGATTTGGACT
The DNA here is from genome assembly GCA_004025045.1 of Sigmodon hispidus. Classification (NCBI taxonomy): domain Eukaryota; kingdom Metazoa; phylum Chordata; class Mammalia; order Rodentia; family Cricetidae; genus Sigmodon; species Sigmodon hispidus. Next base: position 72,341 of record PVIH01006635.1, read on the forward strand.
GAGCTCCTGAACTCAACCCTAAAATGGATCAATTTGAAATGAGTATCTATGATGCTGATCACAAGCTGAAGCCTGGGCTATTTGTTTACAAGATCTGTGAGTACTTAGAATATAAGATGTTGCCAATTCTCTAAACAAGTCAGCATGAGGAATTCCCTTTTGTTCTAACCCTGGACAAGGAAAATTACCTAAAGCAAATTGATGTCGACCAATATATTGCTGTTTAGTATTCCAGATCAAGGTCTCTTACAAATTCCAAATGTTCTTCCAGGTCATCAGAGAGCCTTCGTATATATGAGACTGCCCAATTTATGAACCAGTAACAGAATTCCATTGTGTTATTACACTGAATTTCTAAATTTAAAAACTCCTGATTTTTAAAGTTCTGGTGAGTGTTATTTAAGATGATCCACTCCTGGTCTAAGGTCTACTCATTACTAAACAGTCAATAGCCTGGAGTTGAGTGTAGAAGGTGGGGTGCTCCTCCTGTCCTAGTACTCCATATCTGGATGTGTTTTGGGCACAAAGGGACTGTGAAGAAACTTTATGAAGTTACTGGGCATTTGTCATTTAAAAATGTCCTGTTAAAGTATTCCTTGAAACCCATGTAGCCACAGAATTAACCATGGGTAAATTTTACTCCTACACTAGGAACAAAAGGTATGTGAACAATAAACATACTTGATCAACATTTACCTTTTTAGATGTACAGGCAAGAACAGATCAAGACATGCTCATTTATGGCTAAGCACCTCGTGCAAAAAGAATCAACAGTGCTAAGTGTTAGGGTCAGCTGCCCCTATAAATAAAATACATATAAATAAATAATGTTCTCCAACATGTGCAATGAAATGAATGGTTCCAAACAGCTCTAGAAGATGTTATTATCCTTGTTTTGATGTCTCATCCTAAACTATTAAAACAGTGCCTCTGTTTCTGGGCTGCCTGACCCCTTACTGTGCTATGCAGTAAAGCACAGGGCTCAAGCTATGAACTGCTGGCAATATAAAGGTTGTTCCCTTTCTGAAATTTTTTTCTTTTCACCTATGGAATGAGATGAAATGACTTACACTATAGAGTAAAGAAAAACACCAAGATGCATGCACACAGCTAAAAGACTCTGTTCACCAAAAGAAGCCCCAAGGAAGGGAATAAGAGTGAATGTGTCTCCCCTAATCCTCCCAAAGTATAGATCAAGTTTTGGGTCTAATTGCATGGGAATTATTTAGGGAGAGAGATATGAATGTCAGGAGAAGTGAGCAGAGTTAAGTACCATCTTAACTCTAGGCACTCAATAATCTCCCTTGTAGGCAAGATACCCTTGTATTCAGAAGTTTCTGTGTATCATTAGGCTGGTGTAACAACCATTATATTCCCCAATAATCACACAAAGGCTTATATTAACCATAAACTGTTTGGCCTATAGCTCAGGATTGTTACTTGCTAACTCTTACTTTTAAACTAACCTATGATTCTTATCCATGTTTAGCCTCATGGCTTGGTACTTTTTCTCAGAGAAGCTTTTTCATCTTTCTTCCTCTGTGTCTGGTTGGCATCTGCTGCTCTGTTCTTCTGCTTCCTGGAATCCTCCTAGTCTGGTTGCCCCACCTCTACTTTCTGTCTAGCTTCTGTCCAATCAGCATTTTATTAAACCGATATTTATTAATACTTACAGTATACAAGAGCATAGTTCCACAGCACACTCTCTCATTTTATTTCCTTGCATTCTATGTATGTCTTTGTTATCTCTTGTGACAGCTCCTGAGAACTCACTAATTTAAATAATAAGTATTTAAAATAACTCACTAATTTTAAATACATTTAAAATGCTATGATGCTGTACCCTCTAGCTCTCTCTCTGTATTTGTACGCACATGTATGTGTGTGTGTGTGTGTGTGTGTGTTCTGTAAAATACTTAAAACATAAACATCTAGTAGGTATTAGCTTGCCTAAGTCTCATTACCATGACTACTATTCCCTTGTGGGAGTGGCCAGCCATGTACATATCCCTTTATTGACCATTCCTGAGCTCCTCTGAAGTATAGACTGCAGAAAGGAGTAGCTAGGTCACAGGGTGTAGGCTCTCATAATTTCACTGTGTACTGCCAATTTTCTCTCCAGAATGACTACACAGTCTAAGTTCACATCATCAGTTCCGGAGGGTTCCGGGAAATGTTTTCCCAGCCACTGAGAGCATAGGTTTTAATGAGTGTCCCGTCAAGTTCCACTGACATCATCTGTCTGAGAGACTTTTGTTCAAGTTGGGTGGAGAAATAGCTTTGTGACATGCTGCCAATGTAGTTGCCTGTGCCATTGTGTACCCTAAAACCCAGAGTCCTGCAAAGTTCATCAGATGGGAGACAGAATAGCCATGAGAAGGGGCACATGGCCCAGAGTGCTTTCTCAGGGTTTCTGACTCACACTGTAGGAGGCCATGACCCTCTAGTTCCCTAGAGATCTTGAGTAAGATCTCTACTTCTGGGAGTTCCTGCCTTTGCTTGATGATGTCTGCTCAAGATACCAAGCAGAGAATTAATGATAGAAACATAGTCCTATAGAGGGTCAGGGTTCTGAGGACCTAGAAGCTATTAATGTGAAATGATGGAGCAGTAGAGATGGAACATTCTCCTTCTAAAATTTTTTTGTGATCAGCAATCTTACCATGTATTAAAGAACAATATAAATGAGAGAGTTTGTGTTAGTCTTTGAGCTGGGTAACATTTTCCCTAGAAGATTATCAATACCTGTAAGGGCTCTAGGTTCAGAGTCTATAATATTGGTATTAGAGGAAGCAAGTACCTAAGCAATAGATACTAAAGGACTTGAGCATAAACACATGCCCAAATTCAGTAATTCTAATGTTTAGTAATGTTTGATGAGTTTGGAAGATCTGTCTTGGGCTCCCAGGAACAGTTAGTATAGCTCCAGGAGAGATTTTGTACCCGCTGACATGTATTAGCTATATCCATCACTTGTACCATCATGAAGATGCTAAAATGCCAGGCTTGGACAGCAGGACTGTAACCCTTGATCCTTGGAAGGCTCAGGCAGAAGGATTGCAAATTCAAAGCCTGGACTACAGTGAATCAAAGTCTATTTTGCTACTTAATGAGTGACTTAAATTTTATTGTACAAGGTAAAATGCAAGCAGTGTGTGTATAACCTAGTGATAACATACCAGACCAGTATGTACAAGGCTCTAAAATTCAATCCCTGAATCACAAATAATAACAATAATTTTTAATGCTAATTTTAAGAGCTGTTAAGATTCTAAGATCTAGTTCTGAAATTCAATAACTTCAAAAGTGTTCTTTATTGAGAGATAAGTCAGTAAAATTATGTAGGCTGCATGTCTTTCTCAGAATAGTTCATTGAATTTTAAAAGCAGAAACTAAATAAAATGTCTGCTCTTTACCTGTCACCAAGCTGTTCCTCACATAGGGTGACTTTTTACTTCCAAAAACAAAGTACAGTGACTGTTAGTTGTGCTAGAGTTGTTAGAAATGAAAATCAACTGAGATTCATGAAGGTGTAGAGATCTCAGGGGTGGCAGAAGCAGGATGAAAGCCAGATAATGAACAGTGTGAATGACAACCATGTAAGAAATCTTGGCTTGTGTATGCTTTTGTGCTGTGTTCTGGAGACCTGTTACATACTCAAAGTCTTTAATGTAACAGTAGATCCTGGGAGGAGTTTTAAGTTGTTGTGGCATATTGATTATTTTTCTCCTTGCTGTGATCAAACGCCTGACAAGAAGCTACTTACTGGAAGGGAAGTTTGTCTTGGTTCACAGTTCAAGGGGGTATAGTCCATCTTGACTAAGAAGACATAGTGGAAGGTGGCTTTGTGGTATCAGGTGCTTGCATCTTAGTAGACTGAAAGGAAGGTGAACTGTGTGCTCTAATACAGTGATTCTTAACCTTCCTAAAGACACAATCCTTTAAAACAGCTCCTCATGTTGTGGTGACACACACACACCCAAACGTAAAATTATTTAATTGCTACTTCATAACTATAATTTTGCTATTGTAAATTGTAAATATTTGTTATACAGAATATATGATATGTGTGCCCTGTGAAAGAGTCGTTAGACCTCCTCAGTGGTCATGGCCCACTTGGCTTTTTTCCCCACTGTATACTCATTACAAAACCCAAGCTCATGAAATGCCAAAACCCATATTTATTATATTCAAGGATATTCTCTTCATACTTAAAACTTTGAGAGGTCTTCATGGATATATTCAGAACTGTATCTCCTAGGTGACTCTAAATCCAATCAATTTGACAATGACAATCAACTGTCATTTACTAATGGATAGCTTAGTTTTAATTACTGCCAATCTTTGTTGTTACGCTTCTTTTGAAACAGGGTTTGGATTAGTCATTCAAGCTGGCCACAAACTTAAATCCTCCCTCCTCCTCAGCAGATGCGGTTATAGATGTGTGCCACAACAGCTGATGTCTTATTACTTTTTCTTCTGAGTAAATTTTATATGGAAAAATCCAGTTATATGCAGTGGGTTCTCAAACAGCATCTGTTTATGAGTAAGCAGTTATGAGAAATCAGGGATTTTTACTCTTCTCATATTTCACTGATGTTGAAACCTTTATTTTCCCACATAGTCTGTTTTATAAAGCAAATAGCTAAGAGGCATGCTGAAATCTGATTTTTTAAAATCCTAAATTGGAGGTGCTAGAGCATTGGCTAAAAAACTGGTCTGAAGCATGGCAGCATGGGATCTGAAGAGCCTGCAGCCAAAGTAATAGCTGCTTCAAGAGAATGAGAATCTAAGGCCTTGGGATTGGCATTAGGAAGTGGGACAGTTTGAGGAACATCATTTTCTATGATGAACCTTTAGGAGGTGAGGAGAGATGCTGGTCTGGAAAAATGAATTAAATGGCGAGTACCCAGTAGAGAGGCAAGGTTGAAGGTAACACTGGAGGTAGGGTTTGGGATGGATAGGATCAGGTATACAGGGTAGAAGAGGCTATGCTCAGTAAAATAACAAGAAGCTGAGGTTTCAGACCTGATTCTTGAGTCCAGCTTGGTAGAGTCTGGCAAAGTTTTTCCTTATAGCCTCTCCATGTTTATCTCTATGTCATGACACCCAACAGAAGCAATTCTGAAATTTGGTTTTCCTACTGAGGCAAGAAGTTAATTACAGTGAGTGTACTTGTCTGGATTTTCTGGAGTTCAGCCTTGATGGACACTAACCACCACAGCCTCCAAATGAGATGCTCTCAATCTCCATCTAAAGTCTTCCCTTGCTTCAGAAGGGATGAGACTCAGAGGACAATTTTAAGCCACTTTCTACCAGCCAGCTTAGAACTGATTCCAATAACGATAGTCTGTAATCTATTTCTGACTCTACCCCTTGGTTCTAAACACAAGGTCTCAATCAACTCAAAACCTTTTATAGAATTCTGCTGTGAACTAGTCCTTTTGAATACAAAGAATGAGGTATTGGCTCTAGGTTCAGGAGATTATAGCCAAGGGAGAGACTGCATCTAGGACAGGGAGAATTCAGTAAGCTGACAGATGCGAGGGTGGGGAAATGGAAGCACGTTAGAGGACAGCTAACTGAAACTGGGTGTAGGAGAGTGGGTGGGACAGGAAAGACTCCTTGGGGAAGTGAGAGCAAGCCCTGATGCAAAGGAAAAGTGGGGGTGAGCCGGGTAGACATCTGTGGTATAGGCAGAGTGATGATGTTGTCAGGAAGAAACAGAAGTTCTGGTTACAAAATCTAAAGAAGATAGAACACATCCAAGGGTATAGACATAATGTAGGCTGGAGCCACAGAGGATGTTCTGCTTAATTTTCTGTGAACTGGAGCAAGCTACATGACTTCTTGGACACATACACCACTTGCTAATAAAGAAGGGGTGTTACTATGAGAATTTTACGGGGAAACTGAGGTGAATGCAGTGATATACCTTGACTCAGGATCTGTTTTATGGTAGATATTCAACAAAGCTGTATATTTTTAAATAACTGATGATTGAGTTCTTCAAAGTCAAAGACACCATAGCACTTATTTGCTTTCTTCATACTCAGTCATGTCTACTATAACTGTTCTTTGCATTTTCTGATAGGCATTTTACCTTGAATTTTTTGTAGGTCTCATATTAGCTGTTTCCATTAAGTGGGGACAGTGACAGATTCATAACTCATCTATTCTACTCAGTTGCTTGATAGGATTCATATCCAAAGTCCATTAGCTAAGGCTGATAGAATTCTGGCTTTCTGTGGAGGCATGGGAGATGGAGTGAATCACATATTGATATTAGAATCCCTTCCTTTCCCCATGCCAGGTTTCCATGAGCCTACTAGACCCTATGTGCTGCCTTAGCAAATGCAGAGTATAGATTCCAGCATCTTCACCTGAGCTCTTTTGATTTTAGAATACTTTTGTCATATCATTATAGGTTGACAATAGGATTCACTCTTAATTTAAAAGTGCTTTATCTGCAAAAGTAGACTGTCATTACTGCAGAATCTTGGCCATTTTAGTGTCCTTCCTAGTGGAAAACAATCTGTGTTATAGCGCCCTTGCTCCAGTGGACACTGATAACCTTTGAATCTCTGTCTGCTAGGCACTGTTTCTTGCTCCTTCCTTTGGGACTAACCTGAGACAGGAGGAGAGTAGTGATTAGAAGTGTAGCTTTTAAGAAAACCTCACTGTATGTCTTCTCGGTCGGTCTTTCCAATGATTCTGTTTTTACCCCAGGGGTTCCCAGAAGTAAGAGTGATGCTAAAGGACATTTAATAAAAGAAAATCAGATTGGTAAATGGCTTACAGCTTGAAAGGAATTAGCAGTTCCCACACCCATCCTTTATAAAGGGTCCTTTATCCTCAAAGATTCCATTGTTTGCTTGTCCATCACAAGGGACAGGTTCATCACGCTGAATTAAAGTAAGCAGCAATCACACTGCTCATCTTCCTCACTGGGAGGCTGCACCAGGCCTCATATTACTGTGTGTCTCTGCCTGTACAGAGCATCAGTAGGCCTTTCCCCTAAAGACCTCTGACCTGATGCTAATCTTTGCTCAGAACTAGAAGTGCATTGTGTTTGCTTTGTCATCCTTAACCTCAGGTTGATAGGAAACTGGCAAGTCCTTCTCAGGAGAAGCTGTTTTCTATAACCTGAGGTTTCCTGGTCAATTTCGTCATCTAAAACATGCCAGATATTTATCTAGCACATATACACAGTGCATTCATTGTACACAATGCTTTTGATTGATTTTTTTACAATGCCCCAGTTTCCAGAAACCAGAACCACAAAAATTAACTCTTACCTTGTTCCTGAGGAAGTATAATGTATTGCTACTTCCTCTGGAGCCCTTTGCTTACCTAAGGATTGTTTGTCACACAGCTGCACCCACTGTATACAGTGTCCTCCTTCCTGCCTGCTCCGATGTCTCTAACATTCACTCTGTTGTGCTTAGAGTCACAGTGACCATGGGACCAAGAATCTGTTAGGGTTCAAGAACAGAGCTTTCACTAGACTGCAGAACTAGCAGGCAAACATCCAGCAATTCTGTCCTACGTTTCCAGTGTCTAACCTGTGTCCTATCTTGAACAACCTACTTTATTCTTCTGGGACTAAATCTACTCAAAGCTGGTCATAATAATTAAGGGATTTTCTCTCTTATGTCGTAGGACATATACCTTGGCATATGATAAGGTCCCCTTACTCCGCACCCTCTCCAGCATAGTCTATCATCTGTGTTTTTAATCTTAGCCATTCTGACAGGTGTCAGATGGTATCTCAAAGTTGTTTTGATTTGCATTTCTCTGATAGCTAAAGATGTTGAGCACTTTTTCATGTGCCTTTCACCCATTTGTAATTCTGCTGAAAATTCCCTTTTTAGTTTGGAATCCCATTTTTTAATTGGGTTATTCAAGGTTTTGGGCTCTAGTTTCTTAAGTTCTTTTTATATTTTAGAGATCAATCCTCTGTCACTTGTAGGATTGATAAAAATCTTTTCTATTCTGTAGGCTGTTGTTTTGTCTTACTGACTGTGTCTTTGGCTTTACAGAAGCTTCTCAGTTTCAGGAGGTCTCACTTATTGATTGTTGTCCTTAGTGTCTGTGGTACTGGTGTTATATTTAGGAAGTGGTCACCTGCGCGAATGCATTGTAGGGTATTTCCCACTTTCTTTTCTATCAGGTTCAGTGTAGCTGGTTTTGTGTTGAGGTATTTGATCCACTTGGATTTGAATTTTGTGCAGGGTGATAGGTTTGGATCTATTTTCATTTTCTACACACTACCATCCAGTTATGCTAACACCATTTGTTGAAGATACTTTTTTCTATTGAATATTTTTGGCCTCTTTGTCAAAAATCAGGTGTTCATAGGTGTATGGGTGAATGTCAGGGTCCTCAATTCGATTCCATTGATCCACAAATCTGTTTTTATTATTGTAGCTCTATAGTATAATTTGAAGTCAGGGATGGTGATGCCTCCTGAGGTTGTTTTTTTGAGGAAAATTGTTTGGCAGTCCTGGCTTTCCCGTTATTCCAAATGAAATTAAGCATTGCTTTTTCAAGGTCTATAAAAAATTGTGTTGGAATTTTGATGGGAATTGCATTGAATCTGTAGATCGCTTTTGGTAAGATTGCCATTTTTTCTATATTGATCCTATCTATCCAGGAGCATGGCAGATCTTTCCATGTGCTGATATCCTCTTTAATTTCTTTCTTCAGAGATTTAAAGTTTTTGTCAAACAGATCTGTTTCTTCTTTGGTTATAGTTATGCCAAAGTATTTAATGCTTTAGTGTTTATCAGCTACAAAAGTTCCCTGGTAGAATTTTGTGGTTCACTTATGTATACAATCATATAATATGCAAATAAAGACAGTTTCACTTTTTTCTTTTCCAATTTGTTTCCTCTTAATCTCCTTTTGTTCTTTTACTGCTTTAGCTAAACCTTCAAGAACTATGTTGAATTGATAAGGGAAGAGGGCACAGCCTTGTCTAGTGCCTGATTTTAGTAGGATTGCTTTGAGTTTTTCTCCATTTAGTTTGATGTTGGCTTTCGGCTTCTTGTAAATCACCTGTATTATATTTAGGTATTTTCCCTGTATTCCTGATTTCCCCAGAACTTTTTTATTTTATTTTTTTTTTTGCATTATAGTTGATAATTTTTTTAATTTTTTTATTTTGTATTTATCAAGAAAAACAGTAAATTTAAAATGCTGATAAGTTAACAATAACTATAAAGAAAATAAAAATCATAAGCATGACTTATCAAGGGTGATAATGCAAATAAGATTGCTACACATAAAATTATTTTGTGTTCAGCTTTCCCTCTGGATTTTTTTTTCTATCCCTGTATATCCCCATACAAGGTCCCTTCCCCCTCCCTCCAAATCAGGTAATTTCTTCTTCTCCACAACTCCCCATCCCATCCCTGGGCAGGTTGAAGACAGTCCCATGGTCCCACTGATCCAATAATGCTCAGTTCAGTCTCCACTCCTGGCAAATCCCGTTTTGTCCCCACCTCCCTCAAGAGTGAGTCAGGTGTTCCTCTAGGTGGAGTGGGATTCGAAGGGTCAGTCCAGGGTGTTTCTGATCCCAAGCTGTTCAGTGGTTGTGGTTTGCAGCTTGAGCATGCTTGGCTTTTTTCTTGTTAGTTTGTTTAGAAACCACTAATGAGTGAGTACATCT
>PVIH01006635.1:82113-108845 GCA_004025045.1 Sigmodon hispidus
TCTCCAAATCCATCCATTTGCCTGCAAATTTTAGGATATCATTTTTTCTTACTGCTGAGTAGTATTCCATTGTGTAGATGTACCACAGTTTGTTAATCCATTCTTCAGTTGAGGGACATCTAGGTTGTTTCCAGGTTCTTGCTATTACAAATAATGCTGCTATGAACATAGTTGAGCTAATGCCTTTGGAGTGTGACTGCAAAGTGGCTGCACAAGCTTACACTCCCCCCAACAATGGAGGAGTGTTCCCCTTGATCCACATACTCTCCAACATAGACTGTCATCTGTGCCTTTTATCTTAGCCAATCTAACAGGTGTTAGGTGGTATCTCAAAGTTGTTTTGATTTGCATTTCTCTGATGGCTAAAAATGATGAGCACTTTTTCAGGTGCCTTTCAGCCATTCGTAATTCCTCTGCTGAGAATTCCCTTTTTAGATCTGAACCCCATTTTTTGATTGGGTTATTCAAGGTTTTGGGCTCTAGATTCTTGAGCTCTTTATATATCTTAGAGATCAGTCCTCTATCACTTGTAGGGTTGGTAAAAATCTTTTCCCATTCTGTAGGCTGTCGTTTTGTCCTATTGACAGTGTCCTTGGCTTTACAGAAGCTTCTTAGCTTCAGGACTGATCTCTCCAGAACTTTTATCATAAAGGAGTGTTGGATTTTGTCAAAGGCTTTTTCAGCATCTAAGGAGATGATCATGTGGGATTTTTCCCTTCAATTTGTTTATATTATGGATGACATTTATAGTTTTCCATATGTTGAACCATTCCTGCATTTCTGGAATGAAGCCTACTTGATTATGGTGAATAACCCTTTTTGTATGTTATTGGATTTGGTTTGCCAGAATTTTTGCATCAATGTTCATGAAGGAAATTGGTCTGTAATTCTCTTTCTTTGTTGCTTCTTTGAGTGGCTTGGGTATCAGGGTAATTGTGGCTTCATAAAAAGAGTTTGGCAATATTCCTTCAGTTTCTGCTGTATGGAACAGTTTGAGAAGTATTGGTATTAGCTCTTCTTTGAATGCCTGGTAGAACTCTGCACTGAATCCATCTGGCCCTGGGCTTTAATTTTTATTTTTTTAATTTAATGAAAGCTTCAATTTCCTTTAGGGTTATAGATCTGTTTAGGTCTTTAATCTGATTTTGATTTAATTTTGGTAATTGGTACCTAGCCAGAAAGCTATCCATTTCTTCTAGATTCTCTTTTTCTGTGGAGTACAGATTTTCGAAGTATGATCTGATAACTGTCTGGATTTCCTGAGGATCTGTTATGTCCCCTTTTTCATTTCTGATTTTGTTTTTTTTTTTTTTTTTTTTTTAAAACTTTATTTATTTATTATTTATTTGCCTTGGTGTTTGCCTGGAACTGGAACTACAGACAGTTGTTAGCTGCCATGTGGGTGCTGGGAATCGAACCCGGGTCCTCTGGAAGAGCAGACGGTGCTCTTAACCGCTGAGCCATCTCTCCAGCCCCCTGATTTTGTTAATATAGATACTCTCTCTCTGCTTTTTGGTTAGTTTGGAATAGGGTTTAACTATCTTGTTGACTTTCTCAAAGAACCATCTCTTTGATTCATTGATTTTTTTTTTTTGTATTCTTTTTGTTTCAATTGTGTTGATTTAAGCTCTAACTTTGATTATTTCCTGCCGTCTACTCCTTCTAGGTGGGTTTGCTTCTAATTGTTCTAGGGTTTCAGCTGTGATGATAGATCTCTTGTGTGGGATTTCTCTAATCTTTTCATGTTGGCATCTAGTACTATGAATTTTCTTCTTAAGACTGCTTTCATTGTATCCCATAAGTTTGGGCATGTCGTAGTTTCATTTTTGTTAAATTCTAGGAAGTCTTTGATTTCTTTCTTAATTTTTTCCTTGATTCAGAGGTGGTTCAGTTGAGTGATCTTCAGTTTACATGAGTTGGTAGGCTTTCTGTGATTCTTGATGTTGTTGAACTCTAACTATAGACCATGGTGATTTGATATGGTACAAGGAGCTATACTCATTTTTTTTGTACCTACTGACATTTGCTTTATGATCTAGTATGTGGTCAGTTTTAGAGGAAGTTCCTTGGTGTGTTGAGAAATACATATATTCCTTTTTGTTTGGATGGAGGGTCTGGAATATATCTACTAAGTCCATTTGGGTCATAGCTTCCACTAGATCCCTTATTTCTTGGTTAAGTTTCCGTCTGTTGACCTATCCAAGGGTGAAAGAGGGGTATTGAAGTCTCCCACTATTAGTGTGTCAGATTTGATACGATGTTAAAGTTTTAGTAGTGTTTCTTTTACATATGTAGATGGCCATGTGTTAGGGTCATAGATAATCAGAATTGAAATTTCATCTTGGTTGATTTTTCATGAGATGAATAATCTCTTTTCTGTCTGTCCTGGTCTCTTTTTATTGATTTAGTTTAAAGTCTATTTTGTTAGATATTAGAATGGCTACACCAGCTTGTTTTTTAGGGCCATTTGATTGGAAAGTCTTTTCCCAACCCTTTACTCTGAGCCTGTGTCTGTCTTTGTGGTTGAGCTGTGTTTCTTGTATGCAACAGAAAGATGGTTTCTGTTTTTGTATCCATCATGCTGGGTGTGTCTTTTCATAGGTGACTTGAGTCCATTGATATTAAGGGATATTAGTGACCAATGATTGATATTTCCTGTCATTTTTGGTAGTAGCTTGTATTTCCTTTTCTTGTAGGGGGGGAGTTCTTCTGTGGGCTTATCAATTGTCTGTGGTTACATGGGTGTTTCTGATTTCCTTAGGTTGGTGATTTCCCTCTAGGTCTTTTTGTAGAGCTGTATTTATGGTAAGTTATTGTTTAAATCTGGGTATGTCATGAAACATCTTGTTTACTCCATCTATGTTGATTGATAGTTTTGCTTGGTACAGTAGTCTAGGTTGGCATCCATGCACTTTTAGTGTCTGTATAATATCTGACCAGGACCTTCTTGCTTTCTTTGTTCCATTGAAAAGTCTTGTGTTATTATGATGGATCTGCCTTTATAAGTGATTTGGCCTTTTTTCTTTGCAGCTTTAGTATTTTCTTTTTGTTCTATACGTTTAGTGACTTGATTATTATATGGCAAGCAGACTTTTTATGTGAGTCTAGTCTATTTGGTGTTCTGTAGGCTTCCTGTATCTTTATAGACATTTTCTTCTTTAGTTGGGGAAGTTTTCATCTATGATTTTGTTGAATATCTTTTCTGTGCCTTTGAGCTGGTATTTTTCTGCTTCTTCAATTCCAATTATTCTCAGGTTTGTCCTTTTCATGATGTCCCACATTTCCTGGCCATTTTGTGTTATGACTTTTTTGGTTTTAGTGTTTTCTTTAACTGATGTGTCTATTACCACTATTGAGTCTTCCACCCCACCTCCTCCATCTCTTGGATTCTGATGGTTATGTTTGAATTTGCGGTTCTGGGTCTTTTTCTTTTTCCAGATTTTCTCTTTCTAGCTTTGTCTCAGTTTGTGCCTTCTTTATTGCTTCCTTTTCAATTTTTAATTCTTGGTAAATTTCTTTCACCTGTTTGTTTTCTTTTTCTTGGTTTTCTTTATTTTCTTTCAGGGCTTTGTTCATCTCTTCTAATTTTCTGTTTGTATTTTCTTCTATTTCTTTAAGGAAGTTTTTTTTATGTCCTCTTTTAAGGCTTCTATTAGCTTCATAAAGATGTTTTTAAAGTTGTTTTCTTCTATTCCCTCTTCATTGTTATGCTCAGGTCTTGAAGCTATAGAACCACTTAACTTCTTCTGGTGAGAACTTTGTGTTGTTGTATGTATTCTTGCACTGGTATCTGCCCCTATTCTTTCCTCAATTTGCCCTTGGTTACCTCTTGGTTGACTCTTAGTGGGTTCTTGGTCTGAGGGCTCTTAATCAGCTATGTGTTCAGAGGGACAACTGCTCTCATAAGGTCGCAATGCTATGATGCCTGTCATCACCTCTTGACCTCGCACCTCTCAGCTCTGTGCCCAGGGACTTGGCCACTCCCCGCTGCTATCACACCAGCTGTTTTCTGAGCAAACTGTGCTCACACTCTCAGGGCCTGGGTTTAGGTAGAGGAATTTACCATGTGACTTCTGACCTCTCAGCTGTTCACCTAAGGACTTGGCTATGTGCCTGCTGCTACTATGCCAGCCGTATTCTGGGCAGACTGTGTTCCACACCAAAGCTGAGTCACAATTCTTTTAATACATTATTTATTTGAGGGGCATCTAGGTTGTTTCCAAGTTCCACCTATCATGAATAATGCTGCTATGAACATAGTTGAGCTAATATCCTTCTGATAAGAATATGCCTCCTTTGGGTATATGCACTAGAGTAGTATTGCTACATCATTAGGTAGATTAATTTCCAGTTTTCTGAGAAACCAGCATACTTATTTCTAAACTGGCTGTAAAACTTTACCTACCCACCAGAAATAGAGAAATGTTCCCCTTACTCTACATCCCCTTCAGCATAGGTTGTCATCAGTGTTTTTGATCTTAGCCAGTCTGACAGGCATAAGATGGTATCTCAGAGTTTTCATTTGCATTTCTCTGATGGCTAAGGATGTTGAGCAATTCTTTCAGTGTCTCTCTGCCATTTAAGATTCTCCTGTTGACAATTCTCTATTTAGGTCTGTACCCCATTTTTAATTGAATTATTTGTTTTGTTGAACTCTAGTATTTCAGGTATATATATTAGAGGTCAGTCCTCCATCAGATGTAGGGTTGATGAAGATATTTTTCAATTGTTTTTGTCTTATTGCTCATGTCCTTTGCCTTGCAGAAGCCTCTCTGTTTCAGTAGGTACCATTTATTAATTGTTGCTCTCAGTGTCTGTGCTACTAGTGTTTTATTTAGCAAGTGATTTCCTGTGCGAATGCATTCAAGACTATTTCCCACTTTCTTTCTCTTTGATTCAGTGTAACTGTGTGTATGTTGAGGTCTTTGATCCACTTGAACTTAAGTTTGTGCAGGGTAATAGATATGGATCTATTTGCATGCTTCTACATGTCAACATCCACTTATGCCAGCACAATTGAAGATTCTCTCTTTTCCATTGAATATTTTTGAACTCTTTGCCAAAAATAAGGTGTTCAAAGGTATGTGAGTTAATGTCTGGGGCTTCAATCCGATTCCATTGATCCACAGTGTTTTTATGCCAGTATCAAGCTGTTTTTATTACTGTAACTCTATAGTAGAGCTTGAAGTCAAGTATGGTGATGCCTCCTTAAGTTATTTTGTGGAAAAAAATTGTTTTGACAACCCTGGTTTTTTGGGTTTTTTTTTTTCATATGAGATTAATATTGTTTTTTGAGGTCTGTGAAGAATTGTGTTGGGATTTTGATGGGGATTGCACTGAATCTGTAGATTTCTTTTGGTAAGATTGCCATTTTTACTATGTTTATCCTATCTATCCAGGAGCATGGGATATCTTCCCATTTTCTGATATCGTCTTCAATTTCTTTCTTGAATGACATAAAGTTCTTATTATTCAGGTCTTTCACTTCTTTGGTTAGTTACCCCAAACACTTTATGTTATTTGCAGTTATTGTGATGTTTTCTTATTTCTTTTTCAGCTCTTTCATCATTTGTGTATAAGAGGACTATGTTTTTTTAGTTAATTTTGTATTATGTCACTTTGTTGAAGGTGTTTATCAGCTGTAGGAGTTCCCTGGTATAATTTGGGGAGCACACACACACACACACATATGTGTATTATCATATTATCTGCAAATAGCAATAGTTTGGTTTCTTCCTTTTCAAATTGTATCCCCTTGATCTCCTTTGGTTGTCTTATTGTTCTAGGTAGAACTATGTTGAATACATATAGAAAGAGTGGAAAGCCTTGCCTTGTTCCTGATTTTAGTGGGATTGCTTTGAGTTTCTCTCCATTTAGTTTGATGTTTTTTGCCATCTTGCTGTATATTGCATTTATTATGTTTAGGTATGTTTCTTGTATCCCTGATCTCTCTAAGACCTTTATCAGCAATAAGTGCTGAATTTTGTCAATGACTTTTTTAACATGTAATGAGATGATTTTGTGGTTCTTTTCTTTCACATTGTTTATATGATGAACGACATTAACAGACTTTTGTATGTTGAACTATCCATGTATCTCTGGGATGAAGCCTGCTTGATCATGGTGGATATTCTTGGATTGGGTTTGCCAGAATTATATTGAGTATTTTTGCATCAATGTTCATGAGGGAAGTTGGTTTGTAATTTTCTTTCTTTGTTGTGTCTTTGTGTGGTTTGTGTATCACGGTGGCTGTATCCTCATAAAAAGAGTTTGGCAATGTTTCTTGTGTTTTTATTATGTGGAACAATTTGAGGAGTATTGGTATTAGTTCTTTGAAATCTGATAGAATTTCATGCTAAAACCATCTGGCCCTGAACTTTTTTATTTGGAAGAATTAACATAACTGCTTCTATTTTGTTAGGGACTATAGATCTATTTAAGTCATTTATCTGGTGTTGATTTAATTTTGGTAATTAGTACCTTGAAGAAAGCTGTTCATTTCTTTTAAGTTCTCCAATTTGTGGAGTGCAGAGTTTTAAAATATGACCTGATAATTCTTTGGAATTCCTGGGGGTCTGTTGTTATGTCTCCCTTTTCATTTCTGATTCTGTTAACTTGGATACTCTCTCTCTACCTTTTGGCTAGTTTGGATAAGGGTTTGTCTATCTTCTTGACTTTCTCAAAGAACCAACTCTTTGTTTCATTAATTCTTTGTATTGTTTTCTTTGTTTCGATTTTATCGATTTCAGTCCAGAGTTTAATTATTTTCTGCCTTCTACCCCTCCTGGGTGAGTTTGTGTCTATTAGTTCTAGAGTTTTCAGCTGTGCTTTTAAGTCTCTTGTGTGAGATTTCTCTAAATTTTTTATCTAGGCACCTAGTGCTTTGAACTTTCCTCTATTAGCACTACTTTCATTGTGTGCCATAAGTTTGGGTATGTTGTAGATTCATTTTCATTGAATTCTAAGAAGTTCTAACTTCTTTCTTTACTTCTTCCTTGACCTAGAAGCAGTTCAATTGGGGGATGTTCAGTTCCATGAGTTTGTAGACTTTCTGTGGTTTGTGTTTTTGTTAAACTCTAACTTTAGTCCATGGTGGTCTGATAGGATACAAGGGGTTATTTCCAATTATGTATCTATTCATATGTGCTTTATGACTGAGTATGTGGTCGGTCAGTTTTGAAGAAGGTTCCATAGCGTGCTAAGAAGGAGGTATATTCTTAGGTGTTTCGGTGGAATGTTCTGTATATATCTGTTAAGTCAATTTGAGTCAAAACATCTGTTAGATCCCTTAGCAGCTTTTGCTCCAATACGGGCTGTTGAAGTCTGTGTCTCAGAGAGCCACCAAGGTTGCAGGATGATGGGTGAGTTTGAAGGTTAAGGTGGGTCTTGTAGATTGCAGGATCCTACAAACTGTGGTGTCTATGGAAGCTACCAGCCCATAGGAATCAGGCCTGATCTTTTCTAAAGAATAAAAAAATGAAGAGGAAGAGGAATGATCTAAGGGAGAGGGGAGATATAGGGGAGGGTCTAGTACAAGCAATGGGAAGAGAAACTTGAGTCAAGATGTGATATATGAGGGAAGAATAAATATATTATTCTTCTGTTGGCAGCTTTGTTTGCTCCTTTGCCTCAGCTTTATCGAGCAATGCCTGTTAGGTTGAATTTAAAGCACTTGCATTCCTGAAGCCATAGACACACAATCAATGCTCAACAGACACATGAGTGAAGTGATCCTTCTCACTCGCTTCTATAGGCATAGTGTTGGGCCAGATCTGGTGCCAGTTGAATTTCAAGGGTCTCATGTCTTTTCTTTAAAGACAGCATTCTAGTTTGGATTTTTAATGTCCCTCCAAGGATCCTGTATCAAGCTAAGCTACTGGCCCATGCATCATTGGGAGGCATTAGAAACTTTCAGACAAGGAATCTAGCACAAAGAGGTGAAGTCTTTAGGAATGTTCCTGCAAGGAAAGGCTGAGATGTCATTCTCTCCCTCTTTTCTTTCCTGCCGGCACAGCATGACACACAGACAGAAAGCTCAGTAGAGTTGGCCATGCTCTCTGATGGAGATGCACCACTAGCAACAGGAAAACTTGAAAAATTTATTTTATACATCTGAATAGAGGAGGCAGGTTTATTGTATGCATCTGAACAAGGAAGCAGGTCTAGCTAATCACAGGAAAAGGTTTTTACAGGGGAACCTGGGGTGGCTGGAGATATCCGGGAGGAGGAAGTTGTGGTTGCTACTTTCTTCACACTCTGTCAACATCCACACAAAGGCCAAGAGAAGGTTTTGCATTCCCATGAGTCTGTGGTATTGGCGTCCCTGACACAGTCATGCTCATGTTAAGAACACACATCCATTCAGGACTTTCTCCACTCCCCATACTCAGCACAGGTCCAAACGCAATGAACCTATCAACTGCAGACTAAAAACTCAAATACTGTGATTTTTCTCAGATATTTTCTTATAGTAACTGAGAGCTAACTTATACAGACACTAAAACAACAATAAGCATCTACCATATTAAGTAGAAAAAATAAACTCATTTATATAATCTAAGACTCTGGTCATTTATATGTTCCTTCCCCAATTTTATGTTCCACTCTTGCCTGTAAATGTTGTTTCCAAATTCTGCTGGCAAATGGCTTCAGGGAGATGTAACCATCAGAGAAAGCAAGAAAAGAGAAGGGGATTCAGAGGATTCCCGCCTACTTCCTTTTGTACCTCCAGCACTGGCATTGTCTTCTTTGTGATTCTTTGTGATAATTCCCACGGCCCTTCTTCCATGGTCCCAGCTCCCATTCACGCCTATCTTATTAAGACCTGCTTATTCTTCTCCAATATGTAAGTATAGTAAGACAAGTACAACCCCCTGTCAGACTGTTATTTGCTTCTTGTCAGGGTTAACTATAACCCATAATCAAACTACGAAAGACTCATGTTTTAGCCCTCAATCTAGATCAACATGGAAAATATTTTATCTCCTTTCTGACTGGCATGCCATCTACAAACAGCTGATGCTCAGAGGGGTAGGTATGGTAAAAATATGAATTACTTCAGAGAAAGATGGGCTTACTCAACCTTAAAGTACACTTAGCAAAGAGACCAACATATTTCCCTTGTGAATATGTTCATGTTCATATCATGTGAAAATACTTTGCAGACAGTTTCATACTCAAATCTAGTTGTGGTTAAATCAACAAAGAGATTGCAGCTTTATCAGAAGTTTATTTTGTAAGGCAGACACATAGTTCTGCCAGATACAGTATCCATTTCCTCTACACTATGCTGAAGCCAAAAATCCCTTTATATAAAGTTCAAGACCTCAGTTATGCAGAAATATAAACAGCATTCTCAATGTCACTTGGAATTATATTGTCTTTACTAAGAAAGTAACATTCTAACATTAGACAGTGCTGATCTCTGTATGCACAAGTTTAAACATGATAGAAGAGGAAATTATGAAATTTCTTCATTAGATGATCAAACACTATATTTTCACACAATGCACATGTGCATGCATTTTACCATTAAATATGCCCTGTCTGTGGAATCTACTTATAACTGAATAATACACAAAAAGTGCTTCCATGGATACCTAATGAGACAACCCTTTGCAACATGAACCCAAATAAAGAAGCAGAAAGAATTGTCACGTTTATAGGATCTCCCAGTGTAGTGAGTTCATCCTCAACTACAGACACAGCATTTGTGGTTTTCCCAGATGGCTTATAAAGAATAACTAATGGCAGGGCATTGTGTCTAATGCTTATTTCTACAGATTAATGATATAATATTGTCTTTGTCCTCAGGAGACCAAACTAGTAGAGCAGATAACCCATTCCCACATAATTATCCAACCTCCCCAAGCCAAAATAAAATCATTCTTATTTCTATATGAGATCTTAAGGAAAATTTACTGTATGTAATTAGAACTGTCTGCATTCTCTCTCTACTGGCACCTTTAGAAATTCAAGTCACATCTCTCCAGTATAATCCCTATAGTGCAATGATGGATAATTCTCAAGGAGATGCTGCCTCTTCTGAACCCCCTTTCACGAGAAATTTTTGCTTACTCACAGGGTAGTTGTGCACAGAGCATGATCGATCATCTCCACACTTGCTTTGGGCTTTTCACTCATGGAGATGTGGTCTTATTGTGTGCTCAGTTACACTGTGACTCAGCCTGTCTCAGAATATAAGAAAATCTGAAGTTTCTGTTTATCCTCAAGGAAAGACCATCTTCTCTGAAGCATTTGACTCCTGAAATTTCCAACATCCTGGTATTTAGAATCAGCAAGTGACCCTGATGTTCAGCTGGATTCATATGTAATCATCCAGGGGCAGGGAAAAGCTGTATTGGCCAACTTTCTTCTAAGATAGCTCCTGTACACATGGGAAATGCACTTTAATCAACTGTGTAGTGGAGTCAAGGGACAAAGCTGAGTGGAGTTTACAGCAAAATATTTAAGGCATTTTCAAATTATACTAATTATTATTTACTAAACAGCCCTCTAACATGAAGGGAGTCCTAGACATTGTTGACCTTTTGCCTTGTTGAAGATCTAGGGTTCAAAAGTTTAGGAGAAACACTGAATTACTCAGCAAAATAGAGGAAGCCAAACCATGCTTGAGAACTATAGAACAGAAAACACCTTTCCACTGCATAGTCAAAAAGAGACTTTAGGAAATAGAGGTGAAGATATGTTGTGGGAAACATTATACCTTGTTACTGTTCTAGAGTTTCAGTAAGAAATTATTGCTTAAGAATGATCATGTGTCTTGTACTGGGGAAATGCAGAGGCATTAAAGTTAGTAAGAAGAAACTGGCTACATTCAGAGACTGACAGAAGTCTAGAATGCCCACATAATGGTAAAGATGTCTATCTATTCACCTGTTGTCATGTTTTCACATCAGATCCTCAATATTTTTCATGGGGAAAAAGTGTCAAAGAAATCATAATTTGCCTTAAAGGGTAATCCAACACCTGTATTTTTAAAAAAGAAATTTTTTTTGTTTTTTCGTTTTTTTGGGGTTTTTTTTTTTTTGAGACAGGGTTTCTCTGTGTAACAGCCCTGGCTGTCCTGGAACTCACTTTGTAGACCAAGCTGGCCTCAAACTCACAGAGATCTGCCTGTCTCTGCCTCCCAGGTGCTGTGATTAAAGGCTTGCAACCTCACCAATTGGCTAAAAAAGATTTTTATGTACATTTTATGTCTTTTGAATCTTGAGAGAAGACAGATATACATTCTAGTCAATAATGTGTGCTCCAGATGGTAACAACGGCTTTGCTTTAAAGAACAAACTTTGGGAGAAAGTGGGGCAAGAAGAGGCCAGATCCTGGCACCCCATAAAAATGGCCCAGTGTTTAGCATTATACCAGCAAACCTTTGTTCCTTGGTATTCCTTCCCAGACTCTTTCCAGTTTAACCTCCCACATGTCTCAGATGCCACTAGAAAAAATAAAAGCTGTATTAGATTGATTACCATGTGTAATAAGCAAATATACTTACATATTTTGGACATTTGCAATTGAAGTTAATGTGAACTGAACTTGAGCAATGCATATCACTTCTTTGTTCTCTTTGAATTAAGCTCATATCTGATCTTAGAGGATTCTAGGATATGCCACAGTGAAAAGGGTATGTTCTTTTATACTATTATTACTTTTCCATTATGGGCATTCATTGTATGTTTCATTCTGTTATATAAGGTGATTTCACACAAGCACACATCATATGTCAAGCATATTGCCTTCAATCAAAAGGAGAATCCAGACAAAAGATTCAACTGTTATTATTTCCTCTTTGAAGATTTTATAACAGACAAGTCTGTCTTTTTTTTTTTTTTTTTAATGTGTATGGGTGCTTTGTCTACGTAGATTTCTGTATACTATGTATGTGCTGTGCCTTCAGAGGCCAGAAGAAGGCATTGGCTCCCTTCCTTAGATCTGGAAATACAGATGCTTGTTAGGCGTGACATGGATATTAGAATCAGAGTTGGGGTCTTGATCAGGCAGTGCTCTTAACCACTGCGCCATAGGTCCATGACAGAGAGACCCTGGCACCAGGACAAAAAGTCCCCTGGCCAGACATCACCACAAAACTCTCATCATCTTCCATTTATTCTCTCAAGGGTGAACTTAGCTTTCCTAAGATTTGTTTGAATTCCCATAAATTCCCTTTTTCTCTTCCCTGCTCCTATAAAGATGAACTATTAGCCCCAAGCTCCAGCCATCTCCTCCAGCCATGTTTTCCCATGGATTTACACACACACACACACACAGAGAGAGAGAGAGAGAGAGAGAGAGAGAGAGAGAGAGAGAGAGAGAGAGAGAGAGAGAGAGAGAGAGAGAGAGAGAGAGAGAGAGAGAGAGAGAGAGAGAGAGAGAGAGAAGCCCATCATTCCTCTTGAAATTCCTAGTTTATATTGCAGGACCACAAATATTAAAGCTAAGTGGGTAGAGGGTAAGTTTTCTTTTTAGACAAGCCTCTGCTAAGATGAGAGAGAAATTCACCCTTGGACATTACTGGTGTTGACACGAAAACATAGCTCTCACTCCAAAGGAATAAGCGATCATTTAGTCTGAGCCAAATATGACTGACCAAAATCTAGAACTCAAATCCAGTTTGCCCAGAACAACACACTCCACTGTGGAAGAAGGCATGGGAACTTTTTTACTGGCAAATACATTGGTTGGGCACTAGATAAGTGGGCTACAGAAAATTGGGCGACTCTCTTCTATGGGTTCCAGATGCTGTATCAATCTTAACCTTTGGGTTGGTGGAGGCAAGAGGTCTGCTAAGCTTAGCAATACATTCCAAGAGCTTTACCTAGTTGTCACAGGAATGTGAGGTCAGGTGCTGAGGTTGGAAGTAAATGGCTAGTGTAAATAGCCTTAGAAAATGTTGGCTTTGATCTGCATCCCATATCTCTACAGTCACAATATTCTACCCAGTCAAGGTCAGTCCTCAGGATCTCCAAGGTAGATGTGGCTTCTTCAAGGTCTTGGGTCCACTCATGAATTGGGACAGAGGAGGGTTTTCCTCAGTCCCCAGGAAGAATCCAATAGTCTATTTCTGGAAACATAGGAAAGTCAAGCATGGGTTCTAAGACACTTTTTGCCGTTAACATTGTTGAGATGTCCTTGAAGTGTGTACAGACCGAGAAGTCATAGCTAAGGTAAAAGCCTGATAAGCATCTAGACTCCTTAAATGCCACTTCCTGTTCCTCTGGTGTCTCTTCATGTGACAGGGAATGAGTACATCTATCTATTGTCTCAGAAGCTATCCTTCTTAAATAAGATTTATGTCTCCCCAACCTCCCTAATATACTCTCTGCCCCCCATAGGGACCTCAATCCTTCCAGACAGAAAGCCAGAAAGAATGATTGCCATTGGTAAAGTTTCCCTCTGTATCCACAGCACACTCCTCTGTCCAAGCAAATCCTTTCCACGGCAGAGAGGAAGATGTACTGCACACACAAAAATATGCCAGGGTGTCTCAGCAAAATACTCAGATGGATATTTACTAGGATCCCTCAAGTATGGCATGATTGATTAAGGTGGTAGTATTTCAACTCTAAACAATAGGATTTTTTAAAAACTGACCCTGGCCTTCTCAGGACTCACACACCTCTACAGATGGAATAGTGTGAACTTGAAATGTTGGGTTTGGGCCTGTTCTTGGAGACACTGTTCTCATCATTTCCCAGTGCTTTCACTTCTCAGTAGAATACTTAGAGCGCTCTCACCATGAAGACAGCATCCTGCAGGGCAACTTTGAGCTCCCAAAGCTGAATATGCACACCTTCCCTATTGAGTTGGTCCATTTCCCCACTCACCCCTGCCCACCTGGTGAGAGATGGGACTAACCTGCCAGGACTCCGATCTCAAAGCTTTTCCTAAAACTAAACATCTGAGGGACCTTTTCCTGCCCCACCCCTCATCTTCCAGGAGGGTGTCAGCAATAATTCTGGGTTAGCAAACCAAAGGCAAACCCTGGTCTACCTGGCTCCTGCCAGAAGCTGCAGTGGCCTTTGCAAACACAGCAAAAATAGCAGCTAGGAGAAGAAGGGCAGGAGCCTGGGCACTGGGTGGACCTCATACTACCCCTCTGCGGCTTGTTTACACTCAGCCCAGAAAAGGGAAAATAAGGTCACGAAGTACTGCTGCTTCCCCTGCCTCTGGGCACAGTTTCCCTGTGACATGACACCTAACTGGATACATTCATCTACTGTATTGGTCCCTCTGACCTAAACTCTGACTATATATATTATATGCTTTGTTTATTCAGTTTCATGCATGCTAAGAAAGCACTCTGCCAGCTGACCTCCATCCTTAGCTTAAAGTTCTATTTTTTTATAGGACATAATTGTCATTTACCTTCACTTTGGTCCAGTCAGCAGCAGCCCTTATTTTCTAGTCTCTAACTACTGTTCACAGAGTCCTCTCATATAAACTGGGGGTTAGAGAGATGAAGTAACTACATCAGCTTTCATAAGTAGTTAAGTTGTGTATTTCATGATTCCAAACTCAGATTGCTGGTCTTCTGTACCCATTTGAATCCTTTTCACGTGTCTAGTCACCAAGACCTCTTTAGATTTATCTGTTAGTAGTAGATGAAAGAGGGGTATTAAAACACCCTAACACAGACAATGGTAGTGCACGCCTGTAATGCCAGCACTTGGGAGGCACAGGCAGGCATAGTTCTATGAATTCAAGACTAGCCCAGTCTACAAAGTGAGTTTCAAGACAGCCTGTATCAAAAAGGAAAAAAAAAAAAAGTCTGAACATAAAGAAAACCTGAGTTTTTGTCAAGAAAACTAGGCATGTACTTGGGGAATTCTAGAAGTTACCATCTACTGGAGACCCAAGTAGCTCATAGTTAAAAGTAAAATCTACTGGTCTCTATTATTTTACAAAAAGCTAGTCTATATGTTTCTAGACTAGCTCAATTTAAACATTACTGTGTATGTTGGGTCTCTCTCTCTCTCTCTCTCTCACGTGTGTGTGTGTGTGTGTGTGTGTGTGTGTGTGTGTGTGTATGTGTGTGTTAGACGTGTAGATGTGTCCATGAGATAGACAAGCTTTAAAGAAAGCAGGGGAAAGCCAAGAATAAGCACACTGTATACAACAGAACTAGAGTGTCCTGTAGCTCTGAAAAACATTGTGGCCAAACAAAATGTTCTGCCAGGGGTAACCAGGGTTAGCTCTCTGTCTTCTGTGGGAACAGGTTATATTTTCCAGTCCTACTGTTCTTTACGGCCCAGCCTAAGGCACCATGTTCTTTTTTATTTATTTATAAAATAAAGTCTTTTTTATCCATGTATCCCCTTGCTACCCCTCCCTTCCCTCCTCCCAATCCCTCCCAGTCAGTCTTCAGCTTCCCCTCTCCCCAATCCCCCATCCTCTCCCCAAAAAGGACAGGAAGTCCCAAGGTGGATCAGCTCAGCATCCACTCCAGGCAGGTCTGATTCCCTCATCCTAATATCAAGACTGGATTAAGTGTTCTTATGAAGGGAATGGGCTGATCCCTCCCCTCGAGACTCTACACACTGCCCATATCAGTGGATGGTTGCCTATCCTTGGAAGGCCTAGCTCCTTTTCCCTGTGGGTCCCCAGTGGCTTTTCTTGATCCAGTGAGCTCCCCAGAGCTCCAACCAACCATTTCTGTGGTGGTGATTTTCCTCATAATTCTCCTTGCTCATACAGGCTCTCCTCCTCTGATCTCAGCTGTGTCAAGAGCTTAACCTAGTGCTCAGCCATGTATCTCTGTCTCCACCTCTATTCATTTTTGGATGTAGATTCTGTGATGACACTTAGGGTGGTCATTCATTTGATTATAGGGGAAGTCCTGTCTAGGCACCCTCTACACTATTGGTTGGAGACCTAGCCAGGGACATCCTGTGAGTTCTTGGAGGTTTCCCTAGCACCTGGTCTCTTTCCAACCCCACATGGCCTCCTCTTTTAAGATCTTCATCTCTTTTTGTTTTTCTCCCTCTTTGTTGCTCCTCTCACTCAATCATCTTCTCTCATGATTTGTTCCCACCCTTCTTGGTTGTAACCCCTTATGAAATTCTGGCAAACCATATTTCTAATGTAGCTCAGCAGTCTGGTCAGTTTTGTTTGGAATCTGAGGAACAAATAGCAGATTTAAGAACATTTTCACAAAAATTTTTAGTTCTCCCAAAAGAACTTCTATTCATAGAGGATGGAGGCATGTTTTCTTTAAAAATTAAATGGCAGCATGTTAAAGCATTCTTCAGTGCGGTGGGGAATTCATTAGACCACACTATTAACAATAAACTACCATTAACTAAAAGTGAAGGCACTGTTCACACAAGATCTCTTATAACCTTCAATGAAGATCATGACAAAGCTAATAACTGACACATTTCCAACACAGAAACTGAAGTTCAAAAAGACCTTCTGGAAAGTAGTGGATCTTTCTGGGCCCCATAGTCTGGACCACTCTTTTTGAAGCAGTACAAATAAGACAAGGTTATCCAGAGGGAATCAATGGTAGTTGACACTTGATAACCAAGAAATAAACTGTGTGCAGCCAAGTTAGACAACAGCAGTAGTCTTCATCCTGGATGCCCAGGCTACAGTTTACTTGCCTGGCATTAAGAACCCAGTGACTGGGTACCACCTTCTCCTGAAGAGGAGAGAGAGATTTGGGGTTGAATTCTATCTTAACCTTAACCTTGAATTCTTTGTTTATTCAATAAAAGTGACAAAACAATTCTTCTGGGAGGATGTTGAATTGGCTTATTCATATGAGTCACCTGATAAGCAGGAAGCTCTTAGACACAGCAAGGTCAGGATTATTGTAAATCACCAGCCCAAAAAGTCTGTTTTGGTGCACTTTCTTGCTTTCTATTTTCCAAATCTGCCACTTGTCCATTTGCCCTGTTAATAAATATTTTTATTCAATTTGTTTTCCTGCAGCTTATGCCAATAC
Source organism: Sigmodon hispidus (assembly GCA_004025045.1). NCBI lineage: Eukaryota > Metazoa > Chordata > Mammalia > Rodentia > Cricetidae > Sigmodon > Sigmodon hispidus. The sequence continues at coordinate 99,080 of PVIH01006635.1, forward strand.
ACATCCTTATGCAACACCTAGTCATTTTTCCTGCCTCTTTTTTAACTTAAAAATCAAAATAAAAGAATGTGTTCTATTCAGCAATGAGCCTTTCCTCCTTAAAAGCATGAGTTGAAGTGGGGAGACCATTACCTCAGCATACTCAGACGTTATTAAATTACTCAGGTCAGTAAAAGGGGAGCAGAAAAGGCTAGGGGGTGTCTGGGAAGGAGAAAAAGAATAGGTCCCTTGTTGGCTCACACATGACATTATTTAGAAACGGTTTATTTTGCTTATGTGACCAGATGGCTCCCAGCCATATATGAAAACACCCCAAATCATAGAGATTTGCTTGACAAATGCCTTAAGAGCAGTTAACCCAGACTGAAAGGTGTGTGTCTATCTGAGGGTGAACTTTGTTCAAGGACTTCATTGTCTTCTGGAATGAAGTAGCTCTTGGTGTTGGTAAAATTCCAACCTTAAAAGGAAAGGTAGTTGACTGAGCTGGAAGTTATAGGTTTGTATTTTCACTATACCACTTCCTGGAGAGGCGAGATGAGTGAGCTACGTCATCCCTTCATTTGAGAGGCAGGGGTATAACTCACAGTTCTGACAGGATTTAAGAAAAATGAATAAAAGAGTGTGGAATAAAGCTAGATGATTGGTAAAGTAAATCTTAGCTGACTCAGTAGATGACTCTGTTTCAAGAGAACAGAGATTATAAAAGGACAAAAAAGTGTTAGCCTTAAAATCAAGGCAAAAACTAAATTGAGAGATGTCTTCAGACATACTTTATAACTAGTCTGTTTCTTTTAAATTTTTATATATTTGTTAATTCTCTCTGTATTCATTTATGATGAAATGGAGAAGAGAGAGAGAGAGAGAGAGAGAGAGAGAGAGAGAGAGAGAGAGAGACTTCTCTCCCATTCCCTGAGGTCAGCCCAAGGGATAGAACTCAGGTCCCCACACTTGGTGGCAATCACCCTTACCCATTGAGCCGTGATTCTTATTTTTTTGATGTGAAAAATATCTTCCCCTTTTTTTAGGCAGCACTGTGTGTCACTGACATTCATATTCTGCTTGGCTTTTTTTCTTTTTTCTTTTTTTTTTTTTTTTTTGCTAAAAATAGCAACCATTGTTAAGCCTGTGTTTGTACTTTCCAAATTGTAAACATCTGATGGGCTAGATGGACTTTGAAGCATATTTCAGTGGAATAATTATAGCCAGGCTCTGCAACTTTAATCCAATCTGTGCAGAGATGCTCAGCATTTCCCCAGCAGAGGGACAGCCATGGTTAAGGTGATTATCTCTCAATAGAGAAATGTCACCACCTTCTCAGACCTTGTGCTTTGAGGTTTAGTGACGTGGAAGAACAATGCCATCATTAAAATCCTAGAACTCCCTTCACTTGAACAGAGTGTGAGTCACAATTTCTGAACACTTGAGACAGCGAAGAATTTCAAGGCCTAGAGGTTTCATTGTTGAGTAAATTATAAGATAAGGCTAAGGAAAACCCAAGTTCTTCAGGGGCTCCAATCATTCATCTTGGTGGTATTCTAGTATGTGGGATACACATGGAGCTTAAATAACACAGCCCAAAAGGAAATGACTCTACTTTTAGCTTCATTGAAGAATAAATGTTTACCTCATGACCTTCAAGTACACAAAAACAAACAAATCAGAAAACAATGGCTAAGTGAAACATCACATTATTTTCAAATTTTTACCATTTGTGTATGGCAGATGCGGGGAGAGAGAATGCCTGAGAGAATAAAGGTACACGTGTGCCATGTGTAGAGGTCAGACAACCTTCAGGAATCCATTCTCTTCTCCTACCTGAGACAAGGTCTCCCACATTTCTGCCATATTGCATACTCCAAGCTAGGTGACTCATGAACCTCTGTGCATGGGGGTTTTTCCATCTTGCTAAGTGTGCTGGGATTACAGATATGCACCATTGCACACAGTTTTTTACTGGGGATCACCAGGCCTATACAGTACAGCAAATGTCTTTGCCCACAGAGCCAACTCACTGGTCCCATGAATAGATTCTTTGTAAAAAAATTTTAATACTACAGATAAAGTTTAAGTTCTCTTTATCATGTCACTTGGAAGGAAAATCTGAACCCAAGGTAATGGGTTTTAGATTTGATTTTTATAGCTGGGGATGGTAGTTCATCCCTAAACTCTCCACATGAGGCACATGTAATGAATATGAAGCTATCCTGAACCACACCTCTCCCCTCTCAAAGGTGACTACTGTTATCTTACTTGTGAATCTTCTAGAATGTTTTCCTCCTACACACATAATATGAGATATGCTAACTTTACTCAAGTTTTACAGAAGCCTAGAACCTCAGAGAAGAAGAGCCTTTGGTAAGAATTATCTAATCTAACCTGTACTTTACAGCGGAGCAGGCTAAGATGCTTCCCTAAAGCATGATGTTAGAAGAGCCTTCAGGTGTCAGTTGAGATTCCTTGCATTAGGCTCTGTAAGTTTCATAAACAAATTCTAGTTAATTTCCCTGATTATCTACTAAGAGGAATAAAATGTTGAACCATTGTCAAAGCTTCAATTTTATGCACAAAATAAAGGGCAATATATTGTAAAAATTTAAGACTACACATATTAAACAGGGATCTTCTTTATATTTATCCTATGCTATGAGAAAAGATTAAAGGAAATAAAATATCCTGAGGTAAATAATATATTTTGAATACTTACTGTCTACCTTTCAGGTATGCAAGTATTTCATGGATCATCATATAAGGTTTGGATCTCAATGCAGCTTCAAAGGTCCATAGCCTAAATGCTTGATTTCCAGCCTGTGGTGCTATTGAGAGGTGATGTAACATTTAGAAGCTAGAACATGATGGATTCAGGATGGGAACTTAAAGAGGAATTGGGGATTTCTGTGTTCATTCATACCTACCCCTTTTCTAGCTGACATACCTACAGTCTTCCTTCACCACATAGTCCCACTACCATGATGTAAAATACTGTCATAAGCCCAAATCAACAAGACCAGGCTGTGGAACCCTCTGATACTGGGAGTCAAAACAAACTACTGCTCTATTGTGTCAATTTTCTTAAGGATTTTGTCACTGTTACTGAAAGTTAAGTAATATAGATGACGTAGCACTGCAAAGTATGGATAAGCAAATAGGTTTGCATTGAGCTGTTGTGGCCATCAAGAAGCCCTTCTCAGCAATAGAAAGGATTCAAATTCTCCTTTGACTGGCAATTTTTGCAACCTGGATTTTTATACTTAGAGCTTAGTAAAAAGTGAGCACTGGTTCTCAACAGTCATTCGGTTGTGTCCAACCACACCTTTCTTAGCCAGCACAAAGGACTGAATGGCTTACTTGCCTCATAAACTTCAGCAAACAAGAACTGTAGCTACTCCTGGAAAGACAGGGTTGTTGGTGGTCAACCTGGGCTTTGGTGTCTTCAGAATTTTGAGCCAAAAATGGGGGGAGGGGCTAAACATTCTAACAAGGCTTGGCAGCATTGTATTGGTTTCTCTGTGGGTAAGTTACATAGCATGACGAGACACCTGCAGAGTCATGAGCTACACAGCCTCCTGGAATGAAGCCTACCTATCCTTGGGTCTCAGTTTGGTCACCTTGCAGCCTGCATGTGTCCAGTTACAGCTCTTAGACACATTCTTGAAGGTTTTTGGTTGCATTTTTTCCATTTTCCATTTCAGTTTGTCAGAAATATTAATCCAGACCACATGACTCAAACCTCCTAAGATGTGAAACACATGCTTGCGATGAGACCACAGAGGTAGAATCACAGAGCCAAGGCCAATTTTTATTTTTAGCAGAGACGTTAGATGCCTGTACAATATGTTTATTTGAAAAGTAATTGTTGTTCGTCTTGCACGGCAGGCTGTTGTTGAGACATACTAAAGAAGATGGCCAACTTTTTCCCCCTCTAGGATCATGTGATCCCATAGCTCAGTTCCCTTCCTTCATGCCAGGAGAGTGTCATTTTAAAGAATTAGAGGTCATAGAAATAAAGTATAGTTTTAAAAGGAACATACTTTCCCCCTTCTCTCAAACTGAAGAGGAATCATCATGAAGTTCCTTTGAGCCCCTTTGTAATACTACAGGGTACTTATATAACCTATCAGCTATGTATGATAGTTCAGAAAAATGTTCTTTTGTTTTCCACAAGATTGCAGCTCGTCCCCATTATCTCATATCAGACTTTCTGGGACTAGCCAGGAAGAAGGAGGCTTCCTGTGTAGTTCCAGCTAGCTTTCTCTGTATTGTGTATCCAAGATGTGCTGTGCCTTTAGAAAAGGGATCTTATAAGTTATGCGCTTCAGTTTTATTTCTTTCCTGATTATGAAGTCATTTTCCTGTTTTTTTTCTGGAGATTTCTGATTCCTCAACGATTCTACTTCCTCCTTTTCATCCCTTTCCAAATTCTCCTAAAGAAGACAATCCAGACAAAACAGGATTGTGGAGAGACTCTGTGCTAAAGTCCATTTCTCTCCCATTTCTATTGGAGCTCAAGTGTTCTTGATTGTAAGATAGATGAAAACATTAACCTAGCTTCTAGCCTCTTCAAATGAGGTGATTCAGGAATATAAAATGGCTGCCTCCATGAGTACTGACTTCTGTCTCCTTTTCCTAATTAATTGTTAACATTGTAGATCATCTAATTCTAGCCTATGATCACATGTCACTGGGAAGAGTTTCTTTGGCTCTACTGTCTAACTAGACCAGTTCTCTCTAGTCTGAGAGCATTGCCTTCAAAGTGGGGTTAACAGGCTCTAGCTCTGGATAAAGCTTAGATTTCTTTCATCACTACCTCTATAACTGGGTTCCTGTGAACTCTACCAGAGTAGACTATTTCAGTAGTCTCCATCATGAAAGGCCCAGGTCTCACATCATGTGTTGATTTTCGGTCCCTTTTATCAATACAGATCAATACGGAACTCTGCTGTCAATGTGACATAATTACTGCCACATGCCCTACTGCCATGATTTAATAATAAGCTCAAGAATTACCTAAATACTTAATAATAACATCCACACACTAGTAAAAGTACCTTATAGTAATGATGTAAGTTTCAGTTAAGACATTTTTCTCTTCATTCAAAAGAGTCTCTATGTACTCTATAACCACCATAAAATCTTACAGGACACTTTAATAACCTTGTTTTTAACATTAGGGACAACCTTAATTTATAATTTATTTGAAGTGCTGAAATGTTTGGCATGCGCTTGATCTTAGTAAATTCCCCTTCCCTTGTTGGATTAGAAAACAAGGCTGTCTGCCATTTCAACTGGTATTCTTGCCCTGTGACCATGACAGATTAATTATTGGGAAGCAGTTTTTTCTTTCCTTCATTTTTTTCTTTCTTCCCTTATCAGATGCAGCATTATTTATTTAAACCCAAAGAGATGTGTACTATAGATTGTGTTGGTCCCAAACTCATATATTGAAATATTAATTCCAAAGGCCACAGTATTAGAAAGAAGGTATTTAGAAATTGATTAAGTCATAAAGGTAGAGCCTATCAGAGAGAGAAAAAGATTCTTGAGAGTGCCTTAGCCTCACGAAACCTAGTTATTAAACTAAATCTATTCTGTGACAGCAGCCCAAATGAACTAAATAGGAAAAAAATCACCGAGATTATCTTCATTACACTGATTTTTTTGACAGCAATAGAATTAATAGTGACTCAGTTAAACTCAATGGAATTAAATAAGAAAAAAAGTGAGAACATGAAAAAAAAAATGGTCTTTGTCCTTTATGATCTGTGCCTCAAATTGTTTGACTCCTTTTTGTCCTAAACAAAGGTAGTTTTTTGTCACTAGAAGTCCAAGCGCTATCCATTGCACCAGAGAGCCACATAAGACTGTAGGGTTTGTTTGTTTGTTTGTTTGTTTTTTAAGCTTACAAATCAGCCAAATAATGCTGCAAATCTAAATTTTCAATTTTTTCATTTCATTCTGACAACTTTGGAAGAGTCATAAAAAAAAGATTCCAAATTGGCTTTAATTGAAAAGAATTCTTGAATCAACTTTGAATTGCTGAGCTTTGTTTAATGATTCAAACTTAACATATTCAGTGAGCTTTGGGGGCATCAAATAATTATCTCATCCCAAGTGAGTATACATATTTCAAAACATATGGCTGGTAGCCCTATTTGACTTTCCACTTGACTATGAATCAACTTCTCAAATCCAAGTTTCTTTTTAAAAATCATCATCGGGCTGGAGAGATGACTCAGCCGTTAAAGGCTAGACTCCAACCAAAAATATAAAAATCATCATCAATCATCAACATTATTATTATTATTATTATTATTATTATTATTATTATTATTATTGTGTTTCAAGACAGGGTTTCTAAGTATGGATTTGGCTGTCCCAGAATTCACTCTGGGGATCAGGCTAGCTTCAAACTCATAGATCTACCTGCCTCTGCGTCCAGAATGCTAGGATTAATTGTGTGCACCACCATAGCCTGGCCTTAAAACAAAAGTTTCTATACAGCTTAAATCCCACTGTGGATGTCCTAGTGAAGCCTTGTCCAGCACTGACCTGCACTAAGCTGTGTAACCATCAGAGCACTGCAGAAATGTCGCTGAAGACATTGCAGCATCTGCTCTACTCACCACTGGGTCATCACATGCTCCCTTACTCTGTGAAGAAGGACAAGTAAGGGGAGGCACAGCTCCCAGCTGCTCATCAGGCAGGCAAGCCATCTTCAGGCTGGTCCTGAAACCCATTTTATGCCTTCATATGACTGTAGCTGACATCTTAGGGGATCTCAGAACCATCCATTTCAGATCTGAGCAGTCTCTGAAGTCCTCAACCTGTGTAAAGTAATGAATTTATTTTTGTATTAAATTACTAAACTAAATGTAGAGCTACATTGTTATTCAAAAATAGAAAACTAGTGTGCTCAAGTAAGACAATTAAAATCAATAGTTAGAATTGAGCTTAGAATCATGGGTTCAAAAATGTTGCCTTTTAATTCCAATTATGACAGACATCACTGGCATTTTAAGAATTCTCGGCCTCTGAATGCTTCCTCCTTGTTTATGATTAGGGGAAGCTACTTGGTTCTGGTAGGAGGTAGATCCAGGACATGTAAGACAATTGCTTATTTTGCACATTTCTCTGACAGCTGAGGTTTGAGTAAGTGCCCCAGGCCCTTTCCCATCTAGGACCCTGAACCAAGAGCTAAGGATGCTGATGGTGAGATGAGGGGAGGTTTGTGATATCCAGTGGCACTATGGCAACACTAATCTATGGCATTTTCTGTGGTCCAGGACCTGTGGTATTAGTGCCTTTCCTCAGTATATTACTTTTGTGCTCCTTGTTTTCTGAGACTGAATTTCCAGCCACAAAAATCTAATAAGTGATCCAATATTCTTCAACAAACATCTTCGTTGTTTAAACAAACTATTACTGTATGCATACTGAATCACGGCCTATGCAACAAAAGTCACATGGGAAGAGTCAGAGACATCACAATACCTGAATCCAACAGGAAGTGTCTCATTCTGGCTGATTGGCTCTGTCTTCTAAACCACAACTTAATGGGCAAAAAGCTGCCATGCCGTGGAAAGAAAAGACTGAAGTGCACAGACTAATCCATTATAGGTAAGCATCACTAGGTGCTAGCAGCTTTGATGTTCTTTGTGGGGGTCCTCTTTTACCTGGTAGCAACAGGGCAAAGGGAGAAAGAGACAGATGGGGCAACAGAAAGCTTTGGTGGCCCATGAGCATAAATGGAGACAGTCCTCTGGGAGACACATCTTGGTGAATCCCTTAGGTTTTATTCGAGTATAAAAAATATATACAATTGGAAAGCCTGGAAACAAAGTGTAATTTGCATTAAGTAGCTTGCTCCCATCAGAAGGCTTGGTATGTGGGAGCAGGGTCCTATAGTAGTGTTAGCACAAGCCTTCACAGCAGAGAGCTGGGCCAAAGGTTTATTCAAAGATGAATCAGGCATCTGGTTTTAGACACAGCTTTTAGATAAGGTCAGTCCTCCAGGCCCAAAGGCATTCTCCAGATAAAAGCAGGTACAGATAGAGAAGCATATCTAGCTCTTAGGGAGCCCCATTTTGCCAAGCTTAAGATAAGTTGCTAGGCTGTGGGGAGCCTGAGACCTCAGATAAGTCAGCTCCATCTTCCAACACTAGTGATTTACAAATGAAATGATCATCGGTCTCCAGGCTTCCCATCAGCAGCCTTATACTTAAATGTTTATTATCATACTGAAAATAATTTAAAAATCTTTCCAGAACTTCAAGAAACAGAAGCATCTAGAAAAGAAGATTTAATTTTAAAGTCTTCCCAGCTCAAGAAGTGGTGCTAAAAACATAGAATTAATCCTTCACACACTATAATGTTTAGAATAAAAACTAGATATACAAAGTACGAGCTAGTCATAAATATCAGACTTTATATTGTTTTCCAAAATAATTGAGGAGACATATCTAGGACAGATCTTGGATGTAATACTTCTTATCCTCATATGCCTTTAATTAATTCTTGCTATAAACTTTCATAAGTTTGTGTGTTGTTAGGCTGCTAAACAGATCTGTCTGTAGGCTGGCCAGACAATGACCCACATGGAAAAAAATGAAGTAAGATCATGAATTCTTGCAGGTCATATTGGTCAGCAAGATCAGCTATATTTGAGTTAGCTCTTGGTAGCTCCTTTGCATTGTTTCAATCAATCCTAGGGCTCTCCCCCTACTTTCTACCAAGAAACGTTATTAGATTAGGCTACATTCCACTTTTTTGAAAATGTGTTTTTATTATCTTTTATTTAGTGTGTGTGTGTGTGTGTGTGTGTGTGTGTGTGCACGTACGTGTGAGGTCAGATGATAACTTGCAGGAGTTGGTACTCTACTCGTACCATGGGTCCTGGGGATTAACCGCATGTTGTGGGTCTTGGCACTTAGTTCTTTACCCACTAAGCCATCTTGTTAGCCTTGAAAAATATATTTCGAGTTATGTAAAATACCTCTACATATTCTTGATGCAAAAATCAAACACTACACATCAAACTTCCCCTCCCTACCATCTACTACCTTGCTTGGAAGCTTTCAGATGTTTCTATGTTTACATACTGAATTATATAGGTGAAGGTAGAAAGCTGAGATTCTACTCTGGTTTACAAGGAAAAAATATTAATTACTCTCAGTCAACCAGCTCCGCTTCTCCCTTTTCCCACTGTCTCAATTGGCTTGTAGTCATGAAAGGATCTGGTTGGCCCTCCATGCCGTGTTGTCAAAAGCATTTAGGAAAGAAGCCTTGAGTACCATTGGCCAGCTCTTCAAAGTCAGAATGATTTTGTCGTGTCAAGGTTAGAAAAGGTAAGACTAGCCTTCTGTTTAAAAATAAAAGTAAAGCCAGATGTGATGGTGTGCACTTGTAAGCCTCGAGAGACAGAGACAGGAAGATCTCCGTCTACTCTAATTGGATTGCTGAGTTTCAGCCCAACAAAAGAGAAACCTGTTTGAATAGACATCATTCCTGAGGGTGTTATGTGAAGTTGTACTTTGACCTCCAAATGCATGAACATACACACACACAAACAACAAAAAATTAATTGAATAAAGCTTTAAAATAATTAAAATAAATCAGAACATCTCCTTATAGGGTAGGTCAAAGCCAGAGAGGTCCTTCAGAGATATCTATTGTCTTTTCTGCCCAACCTCCCCAGGGCTTTCAACGTTTGAGCTCTTCCAGAAAGAGACAGCCCCTACCCCTCATACCCCACCCCTCACACCCCACCCCT